>BMAO01017000.1:0-18287 GCA_019973975.1 Trichonephila clavata | reverse complement strand
TTGGCGAATGATGCGCGCTTTTGTCAGTGTGTCACGGTTGTTTTTCTTTTTCTCTTTAATTATCTGTAGCTCTCTGTGACCGCATAAACAGTGCCACAAGAGATTAACTTCCGGGTAAACAAAAATAATTATTAATAACAGAAAATATAAATCGTTTCAGTCGTAGAAAGAATCTTAATAAAAGGGAAAAGAGAACAAAAAACGTTTTGAATTCAGAACGATGAATCTGATGTCGCAAATGTGTGGCAGTAACTTTTTTCTTTTTTGAATATGTCATATTACAATTGTTAGCTTAAATTTTGTTTCCCTTAAAATTTGCTTTAGTTATATTGAAAATAATTGAATAAAACGCTTCGGAATACTTACATTGATTTGAAAGGGGATATAAAACAATGTGTATTTATTTAAAAACATTTATAAATAAAGACACTGAGTGCAACTCGCGCCATAAATTCTTTGTTATATCTATGAAAAGGAATTTTGTATCCACCTTCTCTATCAGATAGGGAAATTCAAACAATTAAAGGAGTAGTAATTAATTATTTCGTTTTGGACAATGGCAACAATAATTTTTTTATCGAATAACTTTTGTTCAATCGATTGCTGCACTGTTGTGTTCGCCAGGAACGTCTTAAGACTCTTTGAGGTCCTGTGCCTTTATGCAAAACTAAGCCCTACCTCAGATCTTAAAAAGTAGACAGTATACAGCATGCATTGTCAAATACTCGTTCAAACGGTCATTTGAAACAAATAAATGTGCACGACTCACAATCTCAAAAACCTAAGCACAAACCGGCTCGACCGATGGCCACATTTCGACTAAATGAGTTGAAAGATTGTTAATTTATTAGGTCTAGGCCTAGACATGGACAACGGTCATCACATAATAATACAGCTTTACCACTTTTGCCAGTTGACATACAAGTTGGAATTCCCGGTTTTTCGAAGAATAAGTTCGAGAATAATATTTGACCATTAAAATTATCCGGATCATGATCTTTTTAAGACAGAGTCGAGAACGAAAACGGGGCCCTGGGACGGGGACCAGTTGGCCCATACCTTAAGACCGGGGTGGGCAGACTTTTCCTGGGTACGGGCTACTAACTTTTTAAAGGTGTTGCGGTCCACCCAGTCTCCAGATTAGTTGACATTGGTGTGCCACAAATACGCTTTTTTTAGTATGAACATTTTAGGTATTTGTAAAGGTGGTCACCCCAAAATGCCTCGTGGTACACTGGTCGATCGCGATCGACTTAATGCCCACCCGGCCTTAAGAGTTATCGTCTGATTTTATATTGTTGGTCTATATATATGTTACGTTTTTTTTTTTTTTTTTTTTTTTTTGATTTTTAATAAAAAGATGGAGGAACATTTTGCAATGTCTGCTTGGAAATGAACAACACGGACTTTGGAATAAGGAAATATATTTACTTAGTAACGTTTATGGTGCTTGGAAATTGAGAATAATAGACATATCTGAGAGATTGTTGATTTTTATGTTTTTGTATTTAAGAATGAAAACAGAAATGTGAATTTTGGATTAATTCGGATTTGGTACGAAAAGTACATTTTCTCACCCATTTTTTTTTGTACCATTTTCCGCACGAGAACTAAAAGAATACTAACAAAAAGAAATGTAATTCCTTGAAGATTCATCATAATTAATGAATACAATTATTCGATGGGAAAGTGCTAAGTAAAAAAGGGAAAAAACCCCTCTATTGTTATAGATGTATGAATTAAAAGAAATAAAATTTATATTATATCTCCTCATGTTAAATTGCTGTTACTCAACAATTTAGCTACTGGAATTATTGTATTCAAAACAGATTCTTCCATCTGTATGGAAAAAAATCAAACAATGTCAAACCTACTGACCTCAAGCCGAGAACTTTTCTGAATATTGTATTAACAGAACATGACAATGGAAGAACAAAAGCTTCAAGTAACACTTAAACAAAAAGAATTATTTTAAATCTTTCGATAGATACATTTAAAACAACTTGAGATCAAAACAAACAACTTTTTTTATTCCTTTAGCCAATACTGTCATCAAGGGAAAGAAATCGGTGGGAGTAAAAAAGAAAGATTACTCTTAAACAAAAGAAGTGCATCATTATAGCTGTCAAGTATAAAAAAGAACACAATGAAAAGGAATCGAGAAAAGTAGAAGAATGAAATAAAAGCCTCGAAAAGGGTTTCTGACTTTGACAATGAAAAGCCGCACCAAGTAATCAAAGAGAGATCTCAACTTTCGCTTTTAACAGTGGGGAAAATGCGAAACAAATAAAGCGACAGAGAGGCCGATTCTTTGTTCATATTTGGAAAAGCGACCTCGTATTTGGCCTTGGCACACTGTGAAACATTTGAAGTAGAAAGTATCTAAGATCAGAAACAGTGAAGAATATTCTTTAATACTAAGGTGAGGACATGAAAGAAAATAGACTCCCTCCCCCTTTTTTTTCGATAAAACGATTCTCTCATGTCCTCGCTTTTACAAATTTTTTTCCCATCCAATTGTTTTTCTTTTGTAAAAGTTTGATAAAAAGATTAAACTCGCCCTCAGATTTGTTGAGATAAAAGTACCAGCTTTTTTTTCCTTCCTATTCCCCCCCCCCCCCGTCTAATGTCATTGACTTTCTACAAAGGCGATGAGTTAAATTTAAGCGGTGGAACACGATTTTAGCTCGTACTTGTGCATTTATAATAAAATGAATGAATGAATAAAACTTTCAAAATTTGCTGCAAAAGAATAAGCTGCCTAATGTGTCAGAATTTTTTTTTCACTCTTAAAACTGATAACAGTAATACCTCGACTTACGCGATTTTCAAATCTTATCGATTCGTCTTTGTTTGAGCGCAAACTTCAATTAACTTTAAATGACGTCTGGAAAAAACGTTGTCCTTTTTTTCTTTCCTCATTGAAACTGAAGTGGGGTCAGTGCCAGAGCAGGGACGTAGCTACCGCCGTATCAATGATACGGGGCCCCAAAACTTCAGGGCTCTAAAATGTGTAAGAAAAAACCGTAAAATGTTGAAAGCTCACCAAAAATGGGCACCAAGGAATTTTAATACAGGGCCCATTTGGGACTAGTTACGCCAGTGTGCTAGAGCATGATGAAATTGGCAAAACAATTGAAAAAGTTGTCGATCTGCCAGGTAAATAAATTTAGAAGTGGATAGAGAAAACGTTCATGAACTACTGGATTCCCACTATCAGGAGCTGACAATTGATGAGCTCATAGAAATGCATGAGCAAGAATAAGATATTGAAGAACTTGAATCTTTAGACCCAGTTCAATCAGAAGATCGAATGACGTTTTGGAATTTGACAGAAGGCCTCTTTTTTCTCTCTCAGAGAGAATTTCATTTAAAAAGGGTTACAAATTTTAGAAAATACAGATTTCAACGAAGAGCGTATTTTTTCAACAAAGCAATGGATAAAAATGTTATTAACATGCTACAAGGAAATTTTAAAGTAGAAAAAACCTATATGTCGGCTACTTTGTGAGATTTTTTGAAACTTTCTATGCCAAAATAACTTCGATTAGCGATTTTGTATTTCTAGGATTTCTAGGATTTTGTTAAACAATTTTTCCCAAATCATTTTTTTCGTTCCTCTTTGACTCCAACTAAAAACAATTTATATGTATTTATTGGTAAAATTATGCCTCGAATTACGCGGTTTCACTCAGTTCTACCTTATCACGTAAATTCGGGGTATTATTGTATTTATAAATATAAATTATCTTAGAGTAAGAAAAGGGAAATGATTACAGAGATTTAATTTTTTTAAAAGTCAAATGCTTGTATCATTTTATTGAACGCGCAATACTTGTAACGAATTATCAAACTTTGCAATGTTCATGTTTGTCATTTTTATTTTAATGAACGACTTTTCTTTTGAGGATTCTCAAATGAAAACACTTGTTTATATAAAGTTACTTAAATTACTTAAAAAAAATCAAGTTATGTAACACTTGTGTAAAAAATTTATAATGATATCCTTTGTTTCTCTTGAACATTTTATCAAGCACATGGTTTAAAACGATATTATATACTTTAATTATTTCATCGTATCTTTTAATATCTGTAAATAATGGTTTTTTGACAGTACAAAGTGGGAAAGATTTAGACAACTACGAGAATGATTTAGTAACATGTGTTTTCGTAACCTTTAAAGTACTGGCAAACACGCTTATATAATTATGCACACATTAAAAAGATTTCAGTAAATAAAGTGGTTTTTTGGATTTGTACTGACCTTGAAGTAATACGTTCCTGGTCGAAGGTCCGTGATATCCACCCACTGGCAATCAATATTGTGATGGTAGGTGTCTACACAACCCACGGATATACCTTGGTCCCCATAGTTGGCGCAGGCATACTTTTTAGGAATATTTGTGTGGCATTCATTGTCTTCCAGACAGAAGCTGGCCTTGTGTCCTTCTGCCACCTTTGTACCACGAGAATCGATGATGTCGAAATGTGCGAACACTTCCATACTGTGGTAGTGCCTGGTGGAAGGAATAATGATGAACATTTAGTGTCAGACAAATAGGGTTACAAAATGACAATTTCGAGTATCAGATTGCTTCATAAAATGTTGAATATTTAAATTTAATGCAGACAAAAAGAAAACAAGAATATTTTTTACAAATTTTTACGTGGTTACTTAATTGTATTATGTGAGTACCATACAACAAATTGAAGAAATTATCTATTGCTTGTTCTTTTTTCATAATGACGTATTGAGGTATATGTCTTAGCATAATGAAGTAAAGGTATATTGAAATAATTTATCTCGTATTTATTAATGAGCTAAATTCATGTGACGTCATAATCACATGATAACTGCAATCACATGTTTTCAGCCAATCAATTCATGGACTTTACTACTGCCAACTTTTGCTTTTTACAGAAACTTAAGAAATTCATATTTGTCAACAATAATAATGTACATAGTAAATAAAATACACTGATTTGAAAGTACAGGTACCTGTAATTTATTTTATTTTAATTTTAAGAGCAAACACTTTTTTAATGAATTTTAATACTAGAGCATCTTAACTCAATTATCTAATTTGAAATTAATCTGAATTTTACAAGTAGAATAAGTACAAGTATAATGACTGTTTTGAGTTCAGTGGAGAACACATGATTGCATTTATCACGTGGCCGTCATGAATTTAAGCTATTGTATGTTTTGGAACGTAGTTTATTTAATACTTCAACCGTTCAAAACATGCCCTTCAGTCTTCGTTTAAATGTACCATTCATACTAACGAAAGAATATTTTGAATAGATGGAAAATTCTAAAATGAAGCAGAATTATTTATTATTATTAATAATTGGTATAATTTTTGCTTGAATTAAAGTAATGTGTCATTTTTGCATAAATAAATAAACGAAACTTACAAATGGCAAGCATGCCATTGCCAAGATTGCTTGGGCAAGAATGGCCTGAAATCAGTAGTTCCGAAGTTTCCAATCCTGGCGGTGAAACGAAGAACTCTTCTTTGCTGTAATTGCCATCCTATAGTAACAAAAAATTAAAAATAATGAGAAACAACAACGAATAGTGAAAATATCGTGTTCAGCAATGATAGATAATAAAAGAAATATTCAGTGTGAGAATTGTACTTGATTTAAAGAATAATTCAAAAGAATTCTTTTTAGAAGTTATTTCTATATTTGAACAAAAGATGAGTACCACATATGTAGATATTTTTAAGGCAAATAAGAGGAAACTCTTTTCTAGTTTTCAGAAATAGCAATTGAATTCGTAGAATAAATAGTGTGGTTCCAAATACATGCAAATTGTTTTATAGAAATGAAGTGCGAAATACTCCATTATTGAATATACATATGAATGAAGAATGTATGAATAAAGTTTAGAATACTTCATTCAGAACATTCACACACTTAAATGGCTCTTTGAAAGTTGAATGAATCAACAAATGCTGGCTTCTCTAGGGAAAGTTATCAGGCAAAAAGTTTCCCAGCCATTGAAGCTTTTTCTTTATTACGAATTCAATGAATACTATAAAACCAAAACCCACAACGAGGACATTTAAAAAAAAAAAAAAAAAAAAAAAAAACTCAGCTTACGCTGTAAATTTATTGCTTTTGAGTTTGCTTTGAAAATTTTTCAAAGCATTTAACGTTTCGTGTTAAAGTCTTCTAGAGATTTTGTTTAATAATTTGGGTGATAGGTATTTTAAAATCATCTTTCCGTAATTTTCTTTAAATCATAATAATTAAAAGAGAAAGATATTCATTTGAGATTTATATTGTTCACTTAAAACACTTTAATTGGTACTTACATATCATTCCATCGACCAATTCATCAAATGAAAAAAATGTTGCCAAATTCAGCGATATACAGCCAATAATGGAAAGCTGTTTTTACTCTTGTATAAGAACAATAATATTGTTCGCGCATAAGATGACATCATTTGGCGATATTTTCTGATTTGATGAAATTGGTCGATGGTATAATATATATTTTAATGTTATAAAAATATCATCAATACATATAACATTTTCAAAATATTAAACATTTATATATACCTATTCTGTAAAAATACAACATAATTTTTTCTACAAATAACCCTACGATTCTGCATAATTTATTTTCAATTATCGCGATAGTGTTCAAACACTGCAATACAATATTATTTTTTCGATTTTTGTGCAAACTAAAAAAAACACTGGTGCACTCCAGGGGTGTCAAACTCGCTGCCCACAATGAACATTTTTGCGGCCCAGATAGTTTTTGGGCACACAATAATAAAAACAAAACATCAAAATTTCTCCCGAAATAGGAAAGATAGTGGCAGAGAAGAGTTTTTTTTATCCAATGGCGCTACGGATTGGTCTTTTTACCATTGAAGACCTAGTACATCCCCAGGAGCTGGTATCATTCTTTAGTGCGGCGCCATACAGGCGGATACCAATCACCGCAGTTAATTTTGAAGCCCAGTTTCCACCACAAAGGGAGGCACCTGAGCTCTGACGATGCAAACCTGTACTGGGATTTAATTTTACCAAGAGCCCCAAGTCAAACTGACACTCTAGGGATTCTTTACATGCCGTTTAATCAATCATACGACATGGCCGCTGTCAATTTTCTGCATACGAAAATCCACCGACTTGAGCCGGGGTCGAAACCCGCAACCTTGGGTGCAGAAGGCCAGCGACAAACCAACCACGCCACCCATTCCGCAGCAGAGAAGAGTAGACAGGACGTTAACATTAAATTTTTCTTGTTCCTTTATTTATGTTTAATATAATGCATTATTCGAAATAAACTTACGTTTCTATGAATATTGATCTTTTTGGGGCACCACCTAAATTTAAACCTTGTTTGTTTGGCCCAAGTAAGTCCTTGAGTTTTTCACCTGTGGTGTACACAAATTACTTTTACGGAAGGGGTTTGCATTTTTAAAAACACGAGGCGAAAGCGCCGAGGAATAATCTATGCTAAAAATTAGAAGTTTCTTGATGTATGGGAGGGTTTGAATTTCCAATGTACGCTACTGAAGTTAGATGCGCAAAATTATATTATTTTTTACCTGGACGAGTTCTGTCGTAGGCACTTGAAGACAGGCAGTTCTCTTCCAAAGCACACTGTAAGTTAGCCATTGGAATGTTATCAATATATGATGTTCTTTCAATTTCTTTCTCATCTACGACCAAGTCAGGCAAACCTGAAATTGAAAATATTAAAATGTTACCATTTTTTTCTTCTTTGCATTAGGTAAGATGTAAGACATATTTCAAAGATACATATAAAAATATTATTTAAAAATTAATGTGGATTAGAAAATAAAAACGCCGGTTACGTTTATTCCAATTCCAAGAATTAGAAACGTGCAATAAATACTAGAATCAACCAACTCCGTATTTATTATTTAATAATTTATTAATAGCTGCAATTTATAAATTAATATGATATTTTTCCTAATATGTATACGTAATATAAATTCTTCGTATGAATTTATTTATTCCTTACACATCAAATTCATTAACTGATTTACTGTGTAAGATTAAATTTAAAGTATGGAAAAAATCTATTAGTAATTTCTTACATTATTAAGTATTTGACAATAGACTAAATTCATGTGACGTCATAATCACATAATAATTTTAAACTACGTGTTTTTAGCCAATCAAGTTCAAAAACACATGTGACGTCATAGTCACGATAAATGCAATTATCTATTTTCAGCAAATCACACAGTTCATGCACTTCATTGTTGCCAAATTACGCTTTTTACAGAAACTTTTTTTAAAAAAAATTAATATTTGTCACTTTATTTAAAAGTACATGTTTAAAACAAGACTTTTTTTTCTTTAATTTTAAAATCTTTTTGCAGAAATTTCTTTTTATAACTCTTGAGCCTCTTTACCCAAATATGCAATTTGAAATTTTACCTAAGTTTTACAAATAGAATAAAAAATACGACCTAGTTTACTGTTCGTTTTGAATTCAATGTAGAACATGTGTTTATATTATCATGTAACCGTCATGAATTTTGGTATAATCATTAAAAAATTTTTTAATTTATATTTGAGAATAAACAACACACACACAGATGATCAATATAATTATTTTTACTAGACTATTTATGATTAGAAAACTCGTTTTTGAGTTCGAAATTTATTAGCATGTATCTATGTTGGTAAAATGGCTATTATGTGAGAAATTGTCAAATATTACTGCTATATATATATTTTGAATGGTCTTGTTTTCCACAAAAGATTCTTACAATTCCGATGATTTTGAACTTTTTATTCAAAAATTAATAATCCTTTATAGATTTTTAAAAGAATATTTATCAAAAATTTCAATAAAAAATAATTTTGAGCTGAAGAATTTGTTAATTGGTGTTTAAACTGTAAGAAGAGAAATAAAATGAAGTAAAATATTTAAAAATTCTTAATTTTTTAAAACTTTTTGTAATAAAGTTAAAAATAATTATGTTATAGTTTTTATAATTAGCGATAAGTTATTTTTGATGCCTAACTGAAGAGGTTTTATATATAGCGATGAGTTTAGTAAATTGACACCAGATAAATATTCGAAATTTTATTTTTTATATACACGCGATAATTAAAAAACTAAAATAAACAAAACATATATAATTAAAATAAATTAAACATATATAATTAAAGCATTATAAAATACAAATAAGTGGATAAAATATATTTTTACATAGTTTAGTATTATTTAACAATCGAATGAGGAATAGAGATTTTTAAAAAAACATTTTGTAATTGGGACAGCAAAACTATTCGAAAGAGATTCCATTTTAATTATTGTTTTCTTCCGTAAGTAGAACACATACAATGCTGGTATAGAAATTAATTAAAATAATATTTGCATATTTGATAAACATTTTAATGAAAGTTCATAAACATCATTACTTTGTTCCCTTCAAACTTTTTCTCATGCATTCAAAGTAATATAAATTTTAAATTAATCATGCAGCCAATCAAATTAGTTCCCTTCGAAATCAATAACAAGTAACGTTATAAAGAAACAATATACATTTAACACCAGAATTTATTTTAGAATATTAACTAAAAAAAGAATTTTTTTTATGTCGGAGACATTATAAAACCTATTAGCGTAATCACTGTTTACTTGTTTACGTGTCAACAAGAAGTGATAATCTGAGCTTGTTCAATAAAGTTAATGATTGATTTAACTTTGTTAAGAAAAGTGTGTTTCCATGCCAAGAGTTCACAGCCAATTCGCGCCAAAAATTCCCATCTTCAGCTACAGCACAGACCGCAAATGCCAGGAAAAATATCAGTTATTATCATCGTGATCGAAGTATGGATTCGATAAAGGGGAGAACGTCGAAAAGGGGAGATTAATGACTTTGGAATAGTTATACGATTAATTTATTTAAGCTGTTATCAATTTTTGATGTTCGGTGAGCGGTGCAAATTAATCAAGGGGATAAGATAGTGATAAAATCACCCATAAGTACACACACGTTCTCTTTCCTTTTCCGGAAAAAATATTCTAAATTATTTAAAAAAAATGAAATTTCCCATCGCATTCCTTGAAGTTAATGTGGCAGGAAAAAAACTGGTGCCCTAGGAAGGAAAAATGTAAGAAAAAAGAAAAAGAAAATAAGGCTTTATATAGTAAAATTGACTAACTTCTCTCGTTCGAAACCACGATTTTGAAAAATCGTATAAATTGTCTGATATTTAGTATCAGTTGAACTAGAATTAAATATAAAATTGATTTAAGAATATTATTACAAGAAAAAATGATTTAATTACAATTTTTTGGCAAAAAATAAAGATGATATATTTTTAAAACATTCTCCTTTCATGAAAATATTTTGCTTATATATAGCGAAGATTTTTGTACTGAGCCTGAACTAGGATTTTTGAAATGTATAATTTTGAAATGTATTTATTCCTATTTTATTATATCAGAGTAGAGAAATTTTAATTTAAAAAAACATGTTGTGTTGTTTCAATTGATATCGTAACTCTGAAATTTTTCAAAATTTTTGTTCAGCTCCGATATAGAACTCTTAGCTATAAGTGGCGTAACGTACACCCCCCGTAACTCCGGCATTGCGGGGAGCAGGGACTCTAGGGGGCCCAAAACTTGACTGACGCTAAGTACATATTTGGGATTGGGGCTCAAAACCTGAGTTTGCACGGGGGGCCCTAACATTCTCCGCTACGCCACTGCTAGCTATATATAGGAGAATATATTATTAATAAGCATTTTTCTTAAAAGTAGAATGTGTTTCGAAAATATATAATTCTTTCTTCACTTTTTACCAAAAAATTGCATTTAAACAATTTTTTTTATAATACTATTCTTAAAGCAATTTTATATGCACAACACTACACAACAAAAAAAAATATTTATTTCAAAACGTAAACGGGTTCCAAACGTAATCAATCACTTTAAGTCTAAAAGAAATGCTCTGTTGACAATTTTAATTGTTAAAAATATTTCTCAAAACAAGACTAAAAATTTTCAAACAATACAGGTTCCGTTTGCGACGTAGAACCCTTCAGGACGATAAATTTCCTCTTTTTTTAAAATCTTTATCCAAATTCCCTTCCGAGACGTATGACATAATCAGTTGATATCGATTCTTCTATGTGTAAAACACTACAACGTCGTGTTTCTCCAATTGTGTATCAGCGATCGCTTGACACCTACCCATTAGAACAAAGAGAGAGAAAAGAAAACAAAATCCCAGCAAACAAAACACCCCACAATCCGCAGAATTTTTCACCGGAAGGGTTTGCTGGGAAAACACACCACAACAATTTCGTGAAGCAAAAATTGTTCCAACTCTTCTGCCCTAGTTGGAGGCAGATCCGGAGCAAAGGGAAATTTCTATCGTTGGTGAGATCTTTTTTCTTCTTGGAGAAAGCGTAAACGATTCTGGAACTGCAGCGCAACGGGCGCAGTGTGAGAAAACAAAATAAATGAAAATGTCCGAAACTGGTTTCGCCTTATAAGAAGTCCTTATTAATTAGAATATCCTTTGGAGCTGAAGGCTTTTGGGCAACCAGATCGAAGCCACACCAACTCGTGTCAGTGTTGGCTATGTCAAGTACTGGACACTTGGAATTTTAGTGGAAAAGTGATAGGGACGCGGTTGATTTCAGGTTACTATATTTGTGACTTATTTACTTTCATTCTACGGTGTGGTACTTTACGATAGGATGTTCGGTCAGTGTGTAATGGAGATATATTAGCCCCTCTGCAAAGTCAGGTTTGGGGCTCCCAAGCCCAAATACGTACTTGCATCAGTCAGTCTTTGGACCCCTAGAATCCCTACCTCCCTTTTGTAATGCAGGGGTGTACGTTACGCCACTGTGTTCGGTCCTAAGTATATGAAATTCTGTCTCTTGGATTGCGAAAGATAACGTTTTAGGACGTGATTGTTTTGAAGAATACTCTTAGATGTGTTACTTTACTTGGTGTGGTGTATTTCATCATTGGATTAATGATATGATATAGATATCCATATTCAGTAATAGAAAATCAATTTCCTATTTCTTGGATTTGGTAGGGAATAAGTCAAGAATCTAATCAACGTCGCGTAGATGGAAAAAAAAATCAAGAGATAGTTATACAGTGCAGATTTAGGGGGACGATCCAGCCGATTACATGTTACGCGATTCGTTCTCCAGTGCCACCGTTTTTCACATAGGCGCGCATCAGTGGCGTAACGTACACCCCCGCAACCTCCGTATCGTGTGTGTGTTGGGGGGGTCCAGTTACTAGGGGCCCAAAGCCTAACGCCAAGTACGTTAACTTTGTAAGATCCGGCTTGGGGCCCAAAACGGACTTTGCAGGGGGGGGGCAAATGTTCTCCGTTACGCCACTGGCGTACATATGCGGTATATTGTGGGAGAAGGAAAGGCAAATATAAGCAAATTTTTTTCTGAAATAGGTAAATCCTTCGCAAATACTATCAAGGTCATTTTATTGCATTCCATAGCCTTCGGAATAGTTTTACTGAGTGCAGGGCAAAGATAAGAATTGTACTTTTGAAGAACGGATATGTATGCCCGGGGCACTCAAAGCACCGGTTGAGCAAGACGGACATATACACCGGAGGCACATAAGGGGTTAAGGCTTGGCACCAGGCCTCAATACGATCATGATCTGAATAATTTTGGTCATCAAATGTTATTCCTGATCATATTCTCCATAGAACTGGACATTTCGAGCTATATACCAACTGGAAAAATAACAAGACTGTATCATTATCGTCTGTGTCTAGGCATAGGGCCTTACCACCTTACACCACCATTGCTTATTTAGTCTAAAGGTTTCGGTAGTCGAATCGGTTGTGTCTAAGTTTGGGAGATTAAGAGTCACGCACATTTTATTTTACGGGAAACTGTACGAGTATTTGACAGTGAGTGCTATGTACTGTCTACTGATAAGGATTGCAGGTAGGGTGTACTTTGCGCTGGGACCAGGGCCTCAAAAAGTCTTTAGACGTCACTGTGCGGATTATTCTCTTAGAAAGGATCTCATCTCTCGGGTTTTTAAAAATAATTATTCCTTAAGATAGCTTTCTTGTACCTTTCATAAATACCAGTCCCAAATCACTGCCAGAATACACACTCTCTCGTATATATATAAGTAATAGATATATTAACTCTTCAAGACTGATATGGGTAACATGCAGTGTAACATTTCATCGTAGAATTTATAATTATACGTTTTTTTTATAGAAGGATGGTTGGAATCTGAATCCATAAAAATAAAGACAAATTTTTGAGTAGAGATTCATTTATATTGAAATGAAACAAAAATATCGAAAAACCAAGGCGTCTCGACGAGGCCTTCTGATTTGATGGAGCTTTTATCCATGCTGGATTTTTCCGTAGGATTCTGTGATTTTAATGAAAATGCCCTAGGAACGTAATTCGTTCATATAATAGATTTGCTAATTCTACTGCTATTTTCTATTATGAGCTGACGATATACATGTCAATGTTATAAATGCATCAAATGCGGTACCATTGAAACTAATAAACAATCACAGTAAAAACACAATTGATAATAGGGTTTTGATTTTTTTTCATTTTGGGGTGTGTAGTATTTTTTAACTTGACGGATAACATGTGATATATAATGCTTAGTGGGACAAATGCAACTCTCTTGATTTTGAATAAAAATGCACGATTTATTAATATTTTACTAAACTTATACTTCTTAAAAAATGTGATAGATTTTACATCAGACCTCTTTTGATGTTCCTTTTTACTTTGATAATATGCTTTACTTACTTGCAGAACACACAACTCCAGCAATGTTTTCCTCGCCAGGGCAAAAGACTTGTCCAACCTTGTCATGTAGACAATCTGCCAGATTGTGTTCGCTGCCTATGCATTTGACTCCGCTAATAATCATATTTTTATGATGACCGCCATACGTGCCGCTCTGAAACGATAACACACGTAATGAAAATTTGCTTAAATTATTTTTAAGGCTTTTAAATTTACATTTTAACGTGATTCAAAATCTAAAAACAATTTATTTCAATATATTTCACAATGAAGATGCACAATAAAAGTTCCAGAGGCTAGAACAATGACCTCAATCATGAAATACAAAAATAACAACAACATAAAACTCATCTTTTTAAAATCAAGGCACAATTGATAATACACTGCCGGCCACCCAAAATGCAAATCATGAGGGAAGCATCCAAACAACATGAAATTTTCACTGAGCATATGTCGTAATGATTAGTATTTTAGATTAGTGATTAGTATTTTAGAGAAAGTGCACATCAGGAGCTCCTTAAACACTGTATAAAGGGAGAACAGAGTGCCATTTTGAAGTACTGGAATTACTTTTTGTGCCGATGTAACATGACTTGAGTGTACCTTGAAGAGGAATACGAGCGCCATTCCAGCACTTCATAAATTTGACTTTGGAATAAGTGTTATGGATTATGCAGATTATCCTTTCGGTCATCGTGCAAAATGTAACCAAACAGCAGCCATGTGGATCTATTATCGATAGGAGCAGGAAGAAACGAATGACCGACAGCCCCGATGGAACCAGCCTCATCGTATCACTAATTGGGATGACATGTATATCAGGCAAATGGCAATGACAGATCGTTTGGCAACATCAGGAACTATATAATAAAATATATGGTCTGTTGCTTAGCAATCAGTGTCCATTCGCTGTAGCACAAAGGAATGTTCGCAAAACGTACGTTGTTGGGATTACTTTTGTTTCAAAATAGCAGATGTTTGCGTCAGCAATAGTACATAGAACGTGGACATGAACAAACGAGTGGTACGACACTGTCTTTATAGACCAATAACATTTCAGCCTGCAACTTACGATGCTAAATTAGAATCTGAAAACACTTTGGGCAACCGTGGTAGCCTATGGTCAAGGTAGCTGACTCGTGGCCGGCGTGTCATGAGTTCAAACCTTATACCGCTGAGGACCCACCACGTAGGGGGGGGGATGCACGTTAAATCTATTTAGGTTCAAACGTCATCCATCCGTCGATGTGGTATGGAAGTTAGAAGAGGGGAGAACCAGATCAGGTGTCGTCCATGTCACTTGACCATTACGAGTCCGTCACCAAAAGCCATCGAATAACTGAACAGTGTGACGTTAATATTCGTTCACTCACTCACTAAAACCACTTTGGACAGAGGTTGCTTAGACGGTCATACTGGCCATGTATTATATGTTATGGTTTTGAGGTGGTATTCTCCAACCCACTAATACGCACTGTCAGTACAATGACCAGCCAGCAGTTTTTCTCTGAGGGTTTGAAACCCAGTGTCCTTCCATACCATCAGAACTACCAGCTGTCACATTCCAACCGGCCAATACGTGGCCACACGTGGCATACAAATTTCAAAACCTTTTGGGCACTAGCCTACATTGTTACTTTGTCTACATTTTCTCCAATCTATCGCCTATCGAACACGTCTGTTGATGATTGGAGAATGACTGGCTCGTCGCACATCACCCACTGCTACGCTCGATTAATTTTGGAAATTCAGAGGGGGGGGGCATTATGGGTTGCTGTATCTCAAGAAGACGACCGAAGCCTTCTTCATTCAATGCCGAGATGTGTAGCAGCGGTTTCTGCCAGCAATGGTGGCAACATTCAATATGGATTTCATCATTTTCCTCCCCTCTCAGAAGGCTGCATTTTTAATCATTTCACTTTTGTTACCTAGGGTTGCCTTATTTTTAAATTGGACTAATATTTCTTATCTTCCTTGGTTTGCATTTTGGATGGCCAGCAGTGTATTTGCGTATACTCAAAAATGCTTGAATGATTGTACAAATATTAACAGCAGATTATCAATTTAAAATTATGCTAAAGACAAGCAGTGGCGTAACGTACACCCCCACATTGCGGGTGGGGGCCCAGGGACTCTAAGGGGTCCAAAGCTTGACTGACGCTAAGTACGAGTTTGGGGCTTGGGCCCTAAACTTGTTTGCAGGGGGAGGGCTAATATTCTCCGTTATGCCACTGAAAACAAGTAATGACGATAGTATAGATTATTTTTCAAGAATATGCTTAAATGACAATTTACCAGCAACAGAAATATTTTTAACATATTTATATTTTTCGAAATTCCGAAGATTGAAATATAAAGTCACTAAAAATCACCTGTACTGGAGCTTTGCATGTCCCAAACGCAATTGATTGCACACCACATTAGCTTCCATAATACTCCATCCATCACCACAAATAAGACCCCATCCTTGAAGGCATGCGCACTTCAACTCTGCCTTCAGTTGTTGTCCTGCCTCCAACAAGTCGGATAGTTAAGTCTTTCTCTGTCACTAGCTGCAATGAAATATTCGAAATAAGACGCAAATCACTTTGATATCTTAAAAACAACTTTAAGGTTGATGAAGAATAATTAACATTCAATTTAGACTTAAGCTGATAGGGGTGAAAATAAAGAGAAGGAAAACTAATTAACAAACATTTTGTTAAAAAACAAACGTATTTTTTCTGCTGATAATTTGGTTCAGTTCACCGGATCGTGGATGATTTCACAAAATTATTGCGTTAATTACTTCTATTTACATGCTGGTGTGTAAATGGTTCAATAATTTATAAAAATATATATTACAACATAAATGCATTTTAATTTCATGATATTTTAAATGCTCTGCTTGTTATATTTTAAATGTCGATGCGCTTAATTTGGCTGGTAATTCTGAAATAAAATAGAAGGGAAAAACAAAGTGTTTAATTTCAGATAAGTAAATTGATCTCTAAAATTTTTCTGTAAGAAAGATATCAGAGTCTTTGAGGTAAAAAAAATTATGAACTCTCTCAAAGTTTAAATTATAGGTAGATTCGAGTGGCGAAAAGCTTCACAATATTTTTTGCAAATTTGTCTTTAATATTTAGGGCAGGTCACTGGTTAAATTTAAAAATAATTTTAAATTTCAAGTATTGTCTTTCGACACCAATCATAACCTCTTAAAAAACTCTATTGTTTTCAATTAAAAAAACCTGAAAGATATTCAATTAAAAAAATTATGAACAAAAATTATTAATTTAAAAAATATGTGACGGATCTATACGGTCTTCCACTAACCTCTCTATATTCTTTAAAGTATTTTATTTACTTCAACCAATCTCCACCGGGAGCCAAAGCGTGATTTATGCAAATGAGATATATTATATAAGTTCGCCGGTTTCGCGAGTTAAGGAAGTTAAGTAAAGTGAAGAGATAGAAAGAGTAAAAGTTAAAATAATTGAAGATCGGTTGGTCAACACACGGTTGTTGACATTCGTAGATAGCAGTTACGTGTGGAGCTACGCTGGAAGAAGTAGATTGAAGCTGGTAAAAATTCCGTGTTACAGAGTGTGGATCCTTCTCCATTCTCCTATCCAGTCAAGAAGGCAGATATCATCACGATGGAACAGCCGATGATAAAAGATAAGGTCAGTGATTTAAAATATTGTGAAGATTCGTACGTGGTTAGCTGTAATTGTGCGTGTTTAAGCTTTCACAAATTCAGTTGTTATTCGCTATTCCGCTAGTAGTAATTCCCCTTTCGTACTCCACCTTATTTTGTTTCTCTTAAATTTGAATTGTGTGTTTATATCCTTCTGTGTTAATAAGAATCAATAAATATAGTGATTTGCAATTATGTCTTGTGATCCTTTAAGTCTGCCTACGCGTCCAGAAATATTTAATGATAGACGGGGAGATGGTAGTCTGAGGGGTGGCTTTGAGTCACGACAAATATATAATTTCATTTTTTAAATAAAAAAAAAATTGCAATATCCTTTTAAATTAATGGCACTTATAAGTAAGAAAACAAGAAAACTAATAAATACAAATTTCAAAATAATTTACACAATAAAGAATTTTTTAATACGATTGGCATGATCATTTATTTCTGAAATTAGATCAAATTCCATAACAAATGAAGTATTGTTCCCTGTGATTGGCAACACAACACAAATTTCAAATATTTCACTAAAAAATTTTATTGCTTGTATAGTTTTTTGTACTACACCTGACGTTAATAAAATATGTACAATTATTCATTTTATACTTTCTACAATAAGTAAATTTGCAATGGAGTCTTTTTTTCATCCATTCATGCTTCTTTCTTTTATTTATTTATAAATAAATGAGTGTCGACGGAATGACAAATGGAAACAAAATAATGAGTTTTCAAATTATTGCAATTTTGTTTACCTCTATTTTACCAAAGGTCGCCGGGCGGGGTTTTCTATGAATCA
>BMAO01016999.1:0-87271 GCA_019973975.1 Trichonephila clavata | reverse complement strand
AAAAACGTTTAATACACGTAACCTTATCTATGCTAGAAAACATTTAGTTTGTCGTCAACTATCAAAACGTCGTCGTTTTATTAGTAAATATGTTGCGGAATCAAAAAGTGGAGATTCATTGGATACAGATCTCATCCTTTGAAAGTGATTCAAAATTACTAAATGTATCGATCGTACTGAACTGAACATAGTGGCGCAACAGCCCATGAAGGAAGGCCAAGGGCTACTGTGCCTCAGTTTACGTGGCCTTAGGCTCTGGGGTGCATGTGCAAATGTTTCGGTGAAGTGGTCAGTCTGACTCGAAACCCCTAGAGTTAGTCTCCAAGCAGGTTTGGTACTTATTTATCGAACCATTGAAGGGATGAAAGGCTGAGTCGACCTTGCTAATCCTTGGCTAGTTTGTCCGCCATTTCATTGCCGTAAAGTTCGACGTGAGATGGGATCCACTGAAAATGAATATCATTGTGTAGCGATATATGGTTCAGTTTTGTGTAAGATGGTTTTGTCGCCAACAATAAACCATTTGTGAAGGTGTTGAAGTAAACTACGGCTATCGGAAAGAATCCAAAGATCACCGTAGTTCTTGTTAGTAGAATGGCCTCAAGTACCGCGTCAATGGATATTAGTTTACTTCTAAAAACTGAGCAAAAATCTGGATTGCGATATTTTAGGAACAATTTTTCCTGGGACGTTTCGATATAGATACCACTACCGGCCTGGTAGATATTCTACTACCATCAGTATAAATTTTGATTGCATCATATCATGTCTAATGCTTGTTAATAACACTATATCACTCTCTTTTTTATTTAACTGGATTTCAAGGCCCGTAGTCGCCATTCTTGATTATTAGCTTTACTGATCAGACTACCCTTGTTGCGTTAAAAAAACTATTAAAAAATTTACTGTGCAGCATACACATACAAAAATATTATCCTCAAAATAGATAGTTTTTTTTCTTTTTTTTTTGGGATTTATTCATGAGTATTCGTTTTATTTAATTATACTTTAAAAACCATATAAGAGTTCGAATACATTTCTTGAATTTGTGGTGTTTTATTTACCTTTAAAAGTGTTTCAATCACATGGTGTAGGTGAAAACAAACCGTGACAGCATGTGCTGTGGAAAATCTGTTAAAGCCATCTGCATTGTTAAAAAGTTTCTCACAGTAGAAACATAAAGAACCGAAAGTTGCATGTTTACAACATGATAAGATTTATCAAAGTGGTATTAAAGAGCATCAAGGGTGGCAAAGACACGCTGTTGGGGACAGGCCACCTCTCTCTAATCCAATCTTTAAGATGGATGAGTTTGGGCTTTTCCGTGTCACGAGACATGTTGACATTTCGCTGTCAGAAAGTGGTTGGTTATTATATGCACTGAAGGGAATTCTCTCGTTTTTTTTCCTACTTTCTGCATATCGAGAAATTATTTTAATTATCTATACAACAACAAAGAAGGCAAAATAATAGTGTTCTGTTAAGAGCTAAGTTACCCCAAGGGAATTAAGAGTGTAGGTCCTGAAATGGAACGATTGGATACTGGTTGTTGGTAGACAGTTTTCGAAATATTAAAAATTCGTTCTTAAAAATTTATTTTTTCCTTTTGAATTTGGTTGATATATTTTTTAGAGGCGAAAATGATTAGTGGAAAATTGAAATGTCTTTCTCTGAAAATTATGTTGCTAATTATAATTCTTATATAAGGCGACTGGATGCCATTTTTGCCATTTTTTTTATTTTGAATTTTTGAAATTTGATTTTAATTGTATTTAATAAAGATCATTATTAAGTAATAATTCCATACAAATTATTTCAATTTATTGCACTCTGTAAAATTGAAATTTCTTAAAGTTTTTTAAAAACATTTTTTAAATTCCTAAGGCTTTTTTAAATATACCTGTATTTTCTTTCAAAATTTTTGTTCAAAGTACTTTTTAATATACTACTTAAAAATTTGCATGGGTTCTTTATGCTGCTGCTCATTAATTTTATAGTAATTTTTTCGTTGTGAAACTTACAAAATTTTTTCAAAAAAACAATAATTCTGGTTTTGAATTTTAAAAAAAAAATTACTGCGCATCTTAGAGCTAATTCCATACATAATTTTACAAAACATACATTTTTTAAATATATATATATATAAAATTTCATATCCCTACTTCAATTATCAAAAAAGCCTTAGTGCTTTGAATTTAGATGATCAAAACTTAAGCATGGAGAAATATCAATTTGAAATTTTCATTCCATGAATAACATGATGTAATATTCATCGAATAGTTTGAAACTTTTATGAAATGTTAATTAGCTTAATTAAAACTGCTTATCATAAGAAATTGCAAAATCGTTAACAGTGTACTAGCATAATAAAATATGTAAAAGAAAACAAACGAAAGATCAATATTTCATAAAATTTTACCTTAATAATTATAAAAAAAAATCAACACACACACCTCTGAGCTAATTCCGTGCTCAGTTTTATAACTTAAATAATGCACAACATGCACAAAAGACGTTTATGCCTGCATTTTTTTATTTCCATGATTTTAAAAGCCTTTGCATGTTAAATATTGTACACGAATGAAACCAAAGTCAAATAAGGATTTATAAGTAAAACATATTAAAATCGAAGAATTTCATATGTGCATTTGTTTAAATAAATATATTAAAATATTTTACTAATAATTTTGTTGAATTTCACATATACATAGGATATATATATATTATATATATATATATATCCCATGTATGTGATTTGTTTCCGCATATGTAATTCTACGTATGATAGTCTCATATGCGCGCGGTAGAAAAATAATTAATTTTTTATCAAACACTTTTCTAGCTGATGATCTGAAAAGTGGGTCTGGCAGTTTTGTTTAGTCTGCTGTCCAGTATCAAAAATTGTTTCATAACGTAAAAACTATTGCAGGTAAGGGTTTGAAATTTTATAGGCATGTTTATAATGATTCACGGTATATATAAGGCAATTGAAAACTATCGATAGTTTGATGATTTTTTGGGTACCATTTCGACTTTATCATAATAGTTCTTCTCAAAGAGTAAATTAATGCAATAGTGATGTTTAAATAATAAATTATTGTAATTCTGTGTAAGCAGTATTTTTAAGAAATTTTTGTTAATTTTTGTTTTTGTTTTTTTGTTAAAGGCGCGGTAGGAAAAAACGCCCTAAATTTTTTTTTTGACTTGCCTGATACTTAAAAATTGCAAGAACGAATTGATGCGCGAAAAAATTATCTATATTTCTTCTTTTTGTATAATTTTTTACTCGATTTTATAATGATTATGTTCTTACTATTCTATGAAATTTAACGTTTTAACTCTTATTAGCTAAAGTATTTTGGTACTTGTAATACTTTATTAATTTGGTACTCTCTCTCAATACTTTAGTATATTTGGTACTCGCAGTACTTTGTATGCTTAGTATATTTGGTACTTTTATACTTCACTCGCTTCAGTAAAATCAGCATTGCAATGACGATTCTTATAATTGACAGAAAATATTTTGCTAAGAAATCCATTTACTCTTTCACTCATAATTTAAAAAAAAAAGTTTTCATAAAAAAATAATTATGAGAAAAAACAAAATGTGTGTACAATCACAATCACGCATAAACGCTGTTGAAGTTTGGGGAGTTTCTTCTAGAAGAGAGAATTAGAGTTTACAAATCAAAAATTTACTACACGCATGGATGTTTGCATGCTTAGTTTGAGTTAGATTGCTGATTAATTTATACTTAATATAATTCAAAAGATATCGAACGCGTCTGAGCTTTTAATTGTACCATTTTACTAGTTTCGACGTCCCCCTTCATGGTATTGCGTATGAATACCTCGAAATTCAAAATTTGGTCAAGATCTGTCAAAGGCAGCTTTTAAAAGTTTTTCTTGATAATTTTGAAGCACATTCCTGATAAAACATACTTCCTTTTTTATGATTTCATTTTGAATCCATCATCTGTATTTTTTCAAAATTCAGATTATGAAAATATTTTTTTTTAAAAAAAATGAAAAATATATGAAAAAAGGTATTGAAACAAAGGAAAATATAGTGATGAAAATAGCAACGTTCTTTACCACAGTAAAATTTATGCGAGAATTTATTATAAGACTTCAACATAGGGCTGACAGAATTTGTCACAGTTTCTTAACTTTGGTGGCTTCCTGAAATAATATATAAGTATCGTAAGTAAAGTACACTCATGTCCATAAATTAAGGATAATGAAGTTCAGGCAAAGAAAGAGACAAAAGCAAAACAAATTTGACTTATTTGTAAAAACTATTTATTAAACAAAAGGTAAAGGGTAAAAAAGATGCTATATGTTTGACATAATTAATAAAAATTGCGATATTTACTCCCTGGAGCATATTTCAAAAAAGAACCTATTTACAAAAAACAGTATAACATGGTTAGTATGATGGTTAATATGGAGTATGTCTCCCGGACGATGCAATACAGGCCTTAAAACGCCTACGCATGCTGAGTATCAAATTATCAATCTGATCTTGAGGAATATTACACCACTCATCAAGCAATGCCCTCCGAAGTTCCGGTAGACAGGTGGGAGGGGGTTGACGGGCTGCAATTCGTCGGCCAAGCATATCCCACACATGCTCTATTGGATTCAAGTCCCGTGAGTATGCTTGCCAATCCATACGGGTGATACCCTCCGATTGAAGGCATTCGTCTACAATGTTTGCACGGTGAGGACGGGCGTTGTCATCCATAAACAGAAATTCAGCACCCTTGGTGCCCCGAAACAAACGTACATGTTGTTCCAGAATGACATCCCGATAGATGTAGAATGTCATCGTTATACTCTGAACATGCAGGTCAGTTCTGGAACCAATAATATTTCCTCCCCAAACGAGCCATCCTGCACCACCGTAACGGTGTCGTTTAATGGTGTTCTCTTGGTGGTAACGGGTACCTGGCGATCTCCATATGAAAGTTCGGCGATAATCAGACTGCAAACTAAACCTGGACTCATCGGAAAACATCACACAAGACCACTGTTGCGGTGTCCACAATGCATGCTCTCTACTCCAGGTTAATCACAGGCGACAGTGAGTTGCGGTAAGGGGAACACATCTGACAAGCCTACGAGCATATAGACCAATGTGCCCTAAGCGTCTGTACACGGTTTGCCTTGAAACTGTCGTACTGGTAGCTGAAGAGAGCCGACGAGATAGGTCTGATGCTGTGCTCCGTCTGTTTCTTTTGGCAGTAATGGCCAAATACCGGTCCTTATTCGGCGTTGTAACTCGGGGGCGACCTGTGCTGTAACATCTACTCACATTACCATCATCTTGTAATCGTTGCCAAAGCCTGGAGATGACACTCTGGGCGATTCCAAGTTCCTCGGATTTTTCCAGCTGGGTACGTCCACATTCCAGTCGTCCGATAATTCTACCACGTAAAATTTTTTCCAAATGCTTCTTTTGTGCCATAACTATGCGGTTATTGCACTGAAAGGCTTTTAAAGCGCTTGTGAACAATTTTACTTCTTTGCCACCATTCCTTATATACCCCTCTCTTACACTGTGGTCATGTGACGTACTATCCGCGCCATCTGGTGATTTCCTGTAATTTGCATATTCTTCTTCAAGATGTGTGTGATAATTCTACAGGTGAAATTTTTATTTTAGAGTTCAATTTCTGTGTGATACTGAATTATCCTTAATTTATGGACATGAGTGTATATATGCATTTAATAAAAATAGATCTGAAATACCAATCCATCTCTTGTGGGTGAAATATTCCAGCATGGTCCTTGTATTTTTTTACAGCAAAATTAAATCACCAGCTGAAGAATTCTAAATTCACCTAATTCCCCTTTTCCTTAAAAATTGGCCGAGGTATCTCAAATATCACACAGTTAATAAAAAAGTTAATTAAAGTAGAAAACTACGAGGAAATATGGGTGCACCCCTAATTTAAATGAAATCAGCATCAGTTTATTTATAAAAGTTTCAGTCTCCAAAAATAAGAGGAAGAATTATGCTATAGATTATTCGGAAAAATATCTGAAAAGAAGAAAATTCTAATTATATCGTAAGAGAAACAAATTTGAAATGACAAAGGACGAGAAACAAAACAAAATAAATTATTTTTGTTTTATGGAAATGCATTGGGGTCCATTTTTGCTCACATTTCATCGCTCAGCGATAATTTTTTCTTACTTTCTTTTCTCGACGCCATTTTCAAGCGAAGCGATTAAAATTCGAATCTTCTGATTGCCGATGCGAAAATAGTCATCTCATCAGAAATTCAGATTTTATTCGATGCGGTCGCAAATACAATTTGAGGAGCTCCCTCACTTTGATGTAGCGGCTAATTAGAATATCCAGTTTATCTTGTCGGAGTGCTCTCGATGTGGTGTTCATCCTGGAGCACCGCCTGTTGCAATTGTCTTTGTTCGAATTATTGCCTTTTAATTCTCTCCTCTGCAAAATAAACTAATTAATTGGGTCTGCTCCAATCCAACACGTGATCCTAAAATGAATATTGGCCTAGATCAAAACATAATTATTAAAGTAAATCCAAGCTGTATAACAAATGTTTTTAATATTTTAAAACACACACATTTTTCAAAGCCCAAATCAATGTAATAAATGTTTCAGAAATGTCTTCGGTTATTTCGGATTTGTTTTATATTGAATTAGAACTGCATTGCCAGTTTTTATTAAACAATCATAACCTTCTTAACTGTAATTAAATAATGAAAGTCTTCTATATTAAATTTATTGAAACTATTTTAATTTTAACTTAAAATATTCCTTACTCTACAAAAAATAATTTTAATGATATTGAATCATGTTATTACTATCTATCTAGTGCTATTATAAAATAAAAATTTCATTTGTATTACAAAATTATTCTATTCTAAAAATAATATTTAGATTTGAAATATTTTGTAAAAATCGTCTGCATTACGAAACTAATTAGATCGTTGATGTATCTGTAAAATATCGTCTGCAGATTACACAATTTAGTTGTGTACGTTATTTCTTGCGGACACAATTTTAGAGAGGCGTTATTGTATTTATTTCACTTTCAAGAATTAGTTCGGTTTTTTGTTTGGATTGGAAGATTAAGAACCAATTTCCATTTTGCCTTGTGAGTTCATATCTCTTCATATTATAAGGAGATTAGCGTAAAGGCGATACAAAAGGTAAAACATTTTCAAGTATTTATTAAATTAATTTTGTTTTATAAGAATATTACGATAATTTTTCTAGAGTATTCGTTATTTTTCACATGAATTTTGCATTTTTGAACTTACGCATCCTATAGGCCTTGAAGAAAATTAAAATAGATGGTGATAGTTAAAAAGAACTTGGGGAAATCGTTTTAAAAATAAAACTAAGTGATAAATTATGCATATTTTATGTTTTCCATATTTATATACAAAAGAAAAATAACCAAATTAGAATGATAATGGTTTATGTTACTTAATATAATTTCTCAACGATTAAACTCACAATTAATTAACAAGCAAAAATAAAAGCATTAATTCGAATCACGCTTTATTCTAATGGTACAACTGTAGTTGGTACGAAAATATACTTAATTGTTTAAGCAAATTCATTGCAAAAGTAAAACTTTTCTCTTTTCGCAATTAATAAAACAAAGAATGAAAATACTATCAGTTAGAATAAAAATAAGACTTTTTCCATGTTTTAATGTTAAAATAACTATAAAAAAAGAGAAAATACGCAGCTTTGAGAACAAAATCTACAGAAATATAAAGAGTTATAAAACTACCTGAAGAAAAAATGCTTTGATGTATGATTATTTTGTAGTATAGACCAATAGTTTATTCATTTGAATAAATTTCAAAATTTTTAGTTCGTTAAAACATTAAGTAATATATTTTTCTACATGTCAAACGATTCCATTTAATTTGGGCTCTCATTATATGCGGCAAGTAATTTGAAATATATTCACGAATGAAGATTAATCTTTTACTATGTATCTCTCTATAGTCTTTTTCAATTCCTACTATTAAAGTTCTCTTTCTCCCAATATCTTGTTCAAATTTTCAATCGTTACTAAAATACTTTCTATTCATCATTCAAAAAAAAACAACACATTTTTTAAAACTTGTAGGGGATGACACTTAATGTTAATACAATTTTTTCAAAAATTAATTAATTTTTTAATTTTTTAGTTTTAAATTTATTGTATATCATTTCTGTCGAAGTTACAACTTGCTGCGACAGATGATGCCACTAAGTTTTTCTAACGAAGTAGGAGAATTGACTTAAAGAAAATTATATTACTTGTTCTAATCAAAAGCTTCATGAAGCATTAATGTTCATGTTTGTCAAAAACTGTTTTATCCACTATTCAAAATCACAGAGTGATTGTTGATTCTTCACAATGGAAGTTATACTTTCAGATATTAATTTCCAAACACACTTAGGTCGATTCAAAATAACACCGTGAGATTCTAGAATGAGATTACTAGAAAGAAAGGTAAGAAAAGGTGAGGGAAGGTAGAAAGTAAAGAGATTATATATATATATATATAATATAAAGGAGAAAAGCGACTCAACTCACTAACTGACTGACTGACTGACCTAATCACGAAATCTCTGGAACTATTCAACCTACAAATTTGAAATTTGGTAGACATGTTCCTTTGATAGAGTAGACATCAGCTAAGAAAGGATTTTCCGAAATTCGAAGCGCAAGGGGCGTTACGGGGGGTTAAGGGCTTTAATAATAATTGTTTCCATGTTTAAACTACTTGATGTACAATCTTGAAATTGGGTAAGCGGATTCCTTTCAGAGAGTAGAGATCCGCTACAAAATGAGTTTGCTGAAAATCGACCCCCAAGTGGCGTTTCAGGGGCGTTTTAGGGGGCGTTATAGATAATTATTTCCATTTTTAAACTATTTGACGCACTGTCTTTAAATTTGATATATAGATTCCTTTCGTAGAATAATGATCAGTTACAAAACGGGTTTTGTGAAAACAGACTTCTAAGTGGCGTTGCGGGGGATTAAGGGGCGTGATAGATAAATATATCCGTTTTTAAACTACTTCAACTACCTGCTTGAAAATTGGTAGGTAAGTTTCTTTCCTGGAGTAAATATCCGCTACAAAATGGGTTTTGGGAAAATTGACCCCCAAGGGGTGTTGCGGGGGCGGGGCTTAAGGGGCGTTATAAATTCCTATTTTTAAGTTATTAGACGTACAGTCTTGAAACTTAGTAAGCAGATTCCTCTCATAGGGTAGAGATACGCTAAAAATGGGTTTTGTGAAAATTGCCCCCAAGTGGCGTTGAGGGGACTTAAGGGGCGTTATAGATAATTATTTCCATTTTTAAACTATTAGACGCACAGTCTTTATATTTTATAAAGAGATTTCTTTCATAGAGTAGAGATCAGCTATAAGAAGGTTTTGTGAAAACAGACCTCTAAGTGGCGTTGCAGGGGAATAAGTGGCGTAAGAGATAAATATTTTCGTTTTTAAACTATTTGACCTACCTGCTTGAAAATTGGTAGGAATGTTTCTTTCATGGAGTAAATATCCGCTACAAAACGGGTTTGGAGAAAATTGACCCCAAGGGGTGTTGCGGGTGGTTAAGGGCAGATATAAATAATTATTTCTTTTTTTAAACTATTAGACTAACAGTCTTGAAATTTGGTTAGCAGATTCCTCTCATAGGATAGAAATACACTGCAAAATGTGTTTTGTGAAAATTGACCCCTAGGTGGTGTTGCGGGGGTTCAAGGGGCGTTATTGATAATTTTTTTTGCATTTTTAATTAATTGGACGCACAGTCTTCAAATTTTGCTAAGCAGATTCCTTTCATAGAGTGCAATTCCCCTACAAAATGGGTTTTGTGAAAACAGACCCAGAAGTGGCGTTGCGGGGGCTCAAGTGGCGTTATAGACAATTATCCCCATTTTTAAACTGTTAGACGTACAGTCTTGAAATTTGATAAGCAGATTCCTTTCGTAAAGTAGAGAACCGCTACAAAATGGGTTTCGCGAATATCAACTACTAAGTTTAATTTCGGGAGATTAAGAGGCGTAATCGATAAATATTTCCATTTTTAAACTACTTGATCATCCTGCTTGAAAATTGGTAGGCATGTTCCTTTCATGAAATAGAGTTCCTCTAACAAAGAGTAAAATGAAAATTGACCCCTAAAGATGTTTGCGAGAGGTCAAGAGGAGTTACAGAAAAAAATTCCTGTTTTTAATTGTTAGACCCATATACTTGAAATTTGTTAAGCATGTTTCTTTTGTTGAATAGGGATCCACTAAGAATAAATTTTAAGCAAATCAAGTTCTGGGGGGTTGCAGGGGGTTACTGGGGGAAGGGGGTTATTGACAAAAAAATTACTTTTTTCGAGCTACAAGGACTATAATAATGAAATTTGGTTTGCATTTTTCTTTTGTTGAATTGAAATCCGCTAAGAGCGGTAATTTTGGAAAACGGCTCTCAACGGGATTACGGGGATATTTATAGTAAAACTTTGCTTTTTTCTGTTAGATTTAGACTTGAAATTTGGCTTGCATGTTGAATTTACGGAGTAGAGATCCACCGAAAATTGGTTTTGCGGGAATCCACTTGGTTTTTGAGTTACGAAAGAGCAAACATCATTGTATGCTTCAATTTTAGAGATTTTTAGAAAATACAAATTAGATGAGTTCTGCCCTTTTTTTTTATCAACAGGTGACAGTTACAGGTATAAGTATATTTTTCAATTCAATCGAATTCTTAATGCTAGGACTTAGATATCAATACTTTATACATATATATAAGCAGTAAAAATTTATAAAACATCATGAAATATCCAGCGAAGCGGGCGGGTAACAGCTAGTATATATATATATATAGTAAGAGTAGTAGAAAGATCAGTAATGGGAGATAAGTAGAAATAAATTTTGAAAATCTTCAGTAATTAATATTCCTGAAATGTGAAATCACGATCGTGAAAACGGACGGAATGGGCCACGTAGAAGAGGTTTGCTGGTTGTTATCGAACACTTTCCAGTGAGATTTGCGGTTTATTACATAGTTAGCCTTTGAAATAAATGTGATATATCTTACTAGGAACTTTGCCTTCTCCTTTTTTTAAATCATCCAAGCCTCAACTTTTCTTAAGCCAGAAATGGCGGTGTGTTTCTTAGCTTTTAGATTCTTCTTAAGTGTCGTACATCCTCGGGAATAAAAATAGACCGAATAGGCCTGAGGGCTTATTTCAAGGGATGTCTTATTTTTCTTCATATTTTATATGTTACCGGCAAAATATGAAATCCGGTATTCTATATAATGCTTAAAACTAACAGGCGATGTATAGAATGATTCAGATTCTAGGCATTCTATAGAAGGGTTAATGAGGAACCGGCAAAGTATAAAATACACATCCGATTCATTTCGAATATTGCGTGACAAGGCACGACACTTTTAACGCGTACCTCAGGCTCTGAATTTGTCAGTTGCACTTTGCAATTTATTCAGGAGTGTCAAAATACTCAATTTTAATTAAACTTGTTCAACAAAAATTGAATTTTTCCTGTGCTGCATCAAAATGGGGGAGCAAGCTGTAGTATTGGAGAAGGAGTCATAATTAATAGACATGAAACAACTATTCGACGACGAGGTGCCCAAAATTCGAGTTAATGTTGCAAAACGAGCAGTTTTTTTTTCTAACTGAAACTACTTACTAGAAGTTCCCAACTGATGTACAAATAGCCAAAAATGACTACTAAGAAGGAACCCAAGGACAGTTTGCTGCCGAATAGTTATGATTTGTCTGGGGAAAATAAAAGTTAACTCATTCAACTTGTGTGTTTAAAAAGGCAAATACTGCACAGCAGTGGTCCCCAACCCCCAGTTCGTGGATCCAATGTATCGCGCCACTCACACACAGGAAGTATTAAATTATTTCCATTTTATTTACTGGGATGTATTTTTCTCGTGTTTGCGTGACTTTCCACTTTACATTTCATGTAAAATCACTTCATATTCATTTTTGGTGTAACGGAATTTTATTCTGAAGCATGTTTAAATACAATTAAATTAAAGTTGTTAAAACAAAACAATGTAAAACGTAAACAATCAAATTCCCACCTTCAGCCGTCCTTGTTAAAAATCATTAAATGTTGACCGATCTGCAGGGATAAAAATTTAGGAAGCACTGCTAAACAGTATTACGTCACGAATTTTTAATTATTTTACATACTTCTCATGAAGCTGATCTGGCTATAGGACACGGAAGAACGTGATTTAATTCCGAAAGAACTTTCAACCAAATACAGAAACTTTACGCATTATGACATCGAACTGTATATCCACCTTTGTGAACATTGCCAGAAAAAACAGTAAATTATTTTAAAAAGATATTGTTGTGAAGCTTTCAATTTTCTTCTTAATGTCAATATATTGGCGTTTGTAATGAATGGGTATGGATGGTTTCTTACGGCTTGCAAATTCTGAGGGAATTTTAAAACATGTATATGCGGAATCGCAATTAAAAACAACTTTGTGCCCTAAGAACTTGCTTAGAATTAGATATTCCTTAACACGAAATTGCTTTCCGATCAGTTGTAATTGGATCAAGGATACGTCAAATGTGTGTGTAAGACAAAGCACCAAAATAAGAATTGTTTTTGCTTGAAGTTTGTTTTCCTTGATAAGAAAGACATAAATTTTGTTTGGTACAACTTTCAATTACCTTTATGTATTCTGGATAATTTTTTAATGGCACTCACATTATTCCTTCAGAATAACATTTGTTATTTTTAAGAATGTACATCATTGATATAATAGCCTTATCATGGCCTTTTTCCATACTTTGCCTAAATAGCTTTTTTGGTCATTCTATAGAATGCCTAGGCATTGCATACAATGCCTAGGCAAAGTATGAAATAATTCTCAGATTTCATACTTTGCCTAAAAACGTCCGGCATTCTCTATGCAATGCCGGGGTTTCATATTCTGCTGGTAACATATATACACTTGAATAATGCCACTTGTTTATTTAGAGAATCATCTATTTATCTAACAGTAATCTATTTCATTGTGTTCATGTAATATTTTAACTTTTTGCTTTTATTAACACACAATTCTGATCCATAAATTTAGACGACATAAGTAAATGTACTTAAACAAATGAAATGCAATGTGTATTGTGCATTTGTTTTGTTAGTTTATCCCTGAATAACAACAAAATGTATTTCTATTCCGTAATCTATTTACATTCAAGTGCTTATAGAATTTGTGTTCTTTCAAGTTTGCAAAATATTCGACAAATTTCAATTAACACAAAACTAGTGATTCATGAAATGTTCTTTATTAAAAAAAATACCCCAAATTATATTAACCCAAAGGGAAAAAAATTCTCTTAGTATATATTACAAAGGATCTATCTTTGTCCCGTTGAAAAGGAATTCGAAATTCGAACCAGAATCAGAGTAATAGCTGGTTCGGATCTCAAAAGAATTTCCAGGGGGTTCTCTGTTTGAAAACTCTGAAGTTCTCTGTGTGAGAACTTTGAAGTTCTCTGTGTCACTCCTCATTTAAAGTTCCATTGTTCGAAAGCTAAAATGGCCGAAATCTTTCCTTTTTAGTCTTTACTTCTTTTGTGAGGCACTTGAAAAACTATTCTAGAAAGATCCCTTTATTTCCTGTTACGTGTAAAGAGCTTGTGAAATCCCCAAAAATGCTTTCATCTGCAATTGTCGTCCGAGTGTTGCCACTCTACGGCGCATAATGAATAAAATGCCTTTTGGCGGGAAATCCGAGTTGCTAAGCCTTCTGAAAAATACTTTTCAAACTTTTCAAGTTCTTTATTTGGAAAGAAAGAAGGTCAAGTAAAGAAGTGACCTATCTTTCTTTTCTGAAAAATATGAAGAATTTTTCACAATTTAAAATGGAATAAATTGCTGCATAGATGAAACAGAGATATAATGTACTTAAAGGTTTAATTTTTGATGCACATAAACAACTTATGAGAAGATATCTAAACTTATTTATATGCATCACAAATGAAATAGAAATAATTATGAATATGAGTCTCTTATTTTACCTACAAACTTTAATCGATATCGTAAGCCAAAGAGGAAAGAAACGAAGAAAATAATTTTTTTTTGATAATTCTAAGTAATTTACACTCAACATTTTATTTAAAAAAATTTTTACCATGAAATATTTTTCTTCTTAAAAAATCATATTTTTAAAAACAATTGAAGTTCAAACTAATAATATTCATGGAACAACTAGGCACACGTATATACTTTCCCTTATTCATACATAAAAATAGAAAATACTAAGAGGATTTTCAAGTTCTGAAAAAAACATATGCCGCTTTTTCTAAAGTTTTTTGTTACGAAAAATATTATTTGAATTTCTCAAGCAATAAATTTGCAGAAGGAATGAGAAAGGAATAAATTCAAAAACTCATTTCATTTACAAAAGGCTGACAAAAATATTTCTCTATTTACATTCGGTCTATTCTAAAAGTCTTTCATATTTTTTTTTTATTTGATCGATTTTTTCACCCTAAAATAAAATACGAAATAATTTTTATATATTTTTTCCTCCTTTTAGAAAGGAGTTGTACGAAATATGCTTCTGTATCAAAGAGATGATTCATTAACAATATATATGTATCTGTTGTTCAGAACGTTTTTAAAATATAAAAAAGAAATAAACTAGAATATGTATACAGGTCATGATAAGAATAAAAAATATTAACGCAAGGAGCGAAAGGTGTTTATGTTAATAAAAGTTCCGTTTTACAAAAACAGGACATCCTTTAACTGAAGATTTATTTTACTTGCAAGGAAATGTAATCACAACGTCATGGGATATTTTTGTTTAAATACATTATTCCTGACACTCTCATGGCATCTGCATTTAGTGGAAATTATTTCAAACAGAATATTAAATTATTCCAAAGCACCTTCTTTTTGTTAAGAAATCCTGTTTAATGCTGAGCAGTTGTTGCGTTTCTTTTATACGAACGAGAGAGACATCTGAGTGAAGAAATCTAATTTGAATGAACGAGCAAAACCAACAACCAAATAAAAAAAAATCACATTTCCTTCAGCGGTAAACATAGACATAGAATGCTTGTTTTCCAAAATAAAATTTAAAGATTCCATTCGCTTCTCTTTAATTTCGAAAGCATTTTTCCTCCTTTAATTTACTTTAGCTCTTTCGCACGCGTCATAAGGAGAGAGGAATATTCACTTTCTTAAAAACTAAATTCTCAGAGCGAGCTCTCCGTCTTTGAAAACTTGTTTAAGCGTTTAGAGCGTGATGGGTAACTGAAGTTGGAGGAGTGCGTGAGATGTTTTACAGTGCTCTTTTTCTTCTTTGAATACGCTTATTCCCACATTAAATAGAAGGAAAACATTATTTTTGCTATTTTAATGTTTTCACCGATGCTTTAGAAATCTTTTTTTCATCTTCTTTGCGCCGAAGCTGATGGATTGCTTCAATTAGCCGGTGTGCATTAATCATCTTTCGGTTATCGCTGATGATAATGGGATATTGATCCGCCATCAATATCACGCACTAATTATCCCCATATTTCAATAGTCTCTTACCACATTTCTCAAATGATAATTGTCAGGAAGAAAAAGTTATCGTTATCGAATAGACTATTTTACTTAAATAAAATAATTTTTTTATCAAATGTTACGCTTTAGTAACTTTATTCAATCCATCTGTTCCTGAAAAATATTTAATTCAGAATATTGTTTTCTTATTTTTGATTTTCTTTAGAAAGTACTTACATCGAAAAATTATTCTTTGTCAAGAAATGATTATAAAAAATAAATAAATAAAAATAAAAAAAATAATAAAAACTTTACTTAATTCTTTTTATTTATATTGGTGATTTAATGTTGATCTACTTCACTTTTCTTTCATTAAGGTCGTTGACGACTGACCCTTTATTTTAAACCACTGATAGGTGATGAGGTCGGTACGTGAGATGGTGTCTCGCTCTCCAAACACTCGCACACCATATCAACATGAGAATAACGTTCTTAAACCCATGTACACAGCGGTTCTTCAGTGGTTCTGACTCGACAACGCCGATCACTAGTTCGCAATCATGCCCCCGTGGCTATTATGTGTAGATTGAAAATGTGTAAACAGTTAATCATGCTATCTGTGTTAGCTACAGAGAGTTGCTAAATTATTATGCGCAGTCACTATTTTTATAATTTCCTCTTTCAAGTACAATGGATGAAATTATAAGTGTTTCAAATCATGTGAAACTATATGTTTCTTATAAATACAGTCCTATCCCGATTTACCGAACCCCTATTTAACGAATTTCGGGATATAACGAATTTTTCATTTCTCTGATTAAAATGAAGGGAAAAGAGCACCTATGTAACGAATAATAAACCCCGAAAAAACTTTTTTATTAGTTTGGATTAGAAATAATTGGATTTGTTTTCAAATGCTACATACATCCTTTTTGTCCAAAACAGAAAGACTTTTCTTTAAGCAGCAAAGTTCAACGGGAATAATATTAGAATTTACAAGTGCAGATGAGCTATGTGTGTAACCTACCGCTTTAGTTTTGGATAGAAAAGAAAATTCTTTTTTTATCACATTGAATGGTACCAGTATTTTTGACTGCTGAATTTAAATGTGTATATTTCTATCTATGGATATTTTTATGCAGTGACTTATTACAGAATTTTCGAAAGGTAGGTTAAAAAAAATTTCATTTTTTGGACCCCGATATTATTAATATTATAAAGGAATAAAATGTTCGGTCCCGATAAATTCGTTAAATCGGGGTCCTACTGTAATTATTTATTTTAGGGCTAAGAGCCAGTTGACTTGAAATAACAACGTTTTCAAGTTCATTATTAAAACTTGTACAATTATTGATATTGCCTCATCACGGGATATCAATCCAACCACTGCATTGATAGGTACTACATTCTTTGCTTGCATCAGGGTTCTTGGGTCTTTAATTAGCCAATGAAAACTTTTCCTTACTTTCTTATGAGAGCGATTCCTGAATCATTCCCGTTTGATCGCTCTGTGATGTTATGAATAGAAATGAAGACATTTGTACATGGATATTTTACAGATTATGTTAGATTATATATAATAATTTATTTATAATGTATTGTATTTCACATTATAAAACTATATATTTGTAACTAATTTTTATATAAAATATCATTTGACACTTATTATATATTTTATTATAAATATTATTTATTAATATAAAAATATATTTATAAAATGAAATATAAATATTTATATAATTACAGTAATTATTTTATTTTATAAAATACAAAATAATATCACATGAAATATTATTTAATATTTAATAAAAAAATTATTTACTTTAAGAAAATAATTAAATGAATTGGAAAAAAAAATTTATTCCCGCCTTTAGTACCCTATCCGTCCCCGTTGAAAGCAGGTGCTCTGAAAACTACACCATTGCTTCGCTGCAGGTATTTAAAAATTAACTGATTAAAAGCTAATTAGCAGGAACTTCGAAGGCTATTTTCTCTGAATTGACTGGTCATTAGGCGCTAATACATTGAGGGTTGAATACCCTAATGGAATACTACTATTGCACCAAGTCTCACCCCAAAATGAATTTCCTTAGTCGCGCCCTCCCTTTGTAAGTGAGTACTGCGTCATATAGTCATCAGGAGCTCTGGAGTTGGGCATTTGTTTTTGAAGTGAAAATCCTGCTAAGTTTGCTGATTATCTGATACTTATTGAGATATCAACTGTAAATTCCAAAGTTGCCGACCAGAGAGTTAGACATTTTCCCTGTGATGATCCCCAGCAATGGGTATATTTCACTTATATCTTTTTGGGCCATAGTGGTGATAAGTTTATCATCCTATTATCGAAATTCTTTAACTGACATCTGACTCTTGAAAAAACTGTGCATGGAAATTGGAGTTTCATTTCCACTTATGAATTGCCGTAGCTTACCTCACGAGCCCCTACGATGACAACAATATGAAAATTGCTTAAATTGTTACTACTTCGTGTTCTCAGGCCGTAAGCAACTCAGATAGGTAAGGAGAATGTCTGTCAATTCCTACACACACTGTATACCGGGGATTCTTCAGTGGCACCAGGATTCGAACCCTTACACTCCGGCCACGACCATTAACCAGTAGGCTCCCACAGCCACTGAATTTCAATTAATGAATCTGGTCATAACGTGTTTATTTTTCATTAATTCGTCTTGGTTTAAACAGTTTCGAATTCATTTTTAGGTAAATTACCTTTTTATATACAATGGATTTAGATTTTTAACAACTATATTTCTTAGGATTTCTCTCAATATGATAAAAAGTAAAAGCTTGGGTTGGCTAATCTTGACAGTGGTTATATATAACTCTGACTTTTGTATAGGTTTCAGAGCTGTCCTCAATCTGCATTGCTTATAATACTGCATTATTTTTCATCTTTTTAAGTTTCCAAAATCTCTGTGATATATATTTTTTAATTTTTATATACATATTCAAGCTCTTCTTTAGATAATTTTAGTTTTCATTTTAGAATTTAGAACACAGATTCATGAGGAATATACTGAAATACTAACATCTTTTAGTATTTTTAAACAATTTTTGTAAAATAGGATTTTTTATAAAAAAAAAAAAATGTAGGGAAAATTCTAGAATTATAAAAATTTAGAAGAAAGTCGCTATTTAATTTTTTTTTTATATTTATTCCTCTTGTCTGTTGATATAATTGATAGCAATGACAAAGAAAAACTCCATCTGTATATAGCTAACATAACTATTAAATCTGGCAGCTTCATATTAACTAATTTAGTTTTCTACTACTAATTAACTAAATTCATATTCTGTCGTTGATGTTTATTTTAATGATCTATTATTTTATTTTAAAAATATTTTAAACTATCTGATATTTTTTTCCTCTTGATCAAAACTTAGGCTTTACAAATTCTTTAGAAATATTTAAATGGTGAAGCTGAAAATACGCGATATTTTTTTATTCTATTATAAGATTGAAAAGAATTTCTTCAATTTTTGGTCCTTAATTTAAATTTCTTTTTGGTGGTTCATTTGTATTATCCGATTGAATGATTTTGAATTCCAGAGTTTCATATGGTAATAAATTCTTGAAAACTATCGAATTGTTACTTTGATAGTTATAAGCATGTAAACTATCATTTACTGATATTTAATTATTTTAAATACTTTCAACAATTTGTTTTAATTTTCGTAAAAATTTTAGAGGACTACTTATATCTTTCAAAACAATATAAAGTGAATTTGTATTTTATAATCCAAGTTTCATAATTATATCACCAAAAGTAAGTCGTAGTATTTCTTCGTCTTAAGTTTATTAGAATTGCCATTTCTGAGCATTCCTTTACTTTCCGTAATCCTTGAAGAATTAAAACTTTTTTTATTACTTTTTTCTCGGATATTTCGCTGCTTTATTTTATTGCTGAAGAAAGAGGAATCATTTTGTTTAATGCATTTTACGTCTCTTTCTTTGCGCCCCATTCTTTTCTAATAAACTATTCTTAATTGGTGTTGAATAATTATTTTGCGGAATTAACACAAATAATAACACATCTTAAGGTTTAATTTCGTAATTGTACTTTTAGGCTAAAAAAAGAACGATTAATTTAGAAAAAATTTTCTTTCTCACGTAAGTAAAATCGTAAGACAGTAAAAATGCAACTCATTTTGAGATGAAACACTAATATTCTACTTAAGAACAAACAAAAAAAGTCTTATAAGTAATCAAAACATAAATCCTAATTATTTAAGTACTTTAAATATATCTTCTTACTGTTTGCGTAATACTGGGTGAAAAAAGCATAAAATCACGTTTAATTATTCTTTAAACATTTATTCTGGATTATTAAATAAGAAAAATTGATGCAGGGAATTACGTATTTGGTTCTTTCACAAACAAAGCGTGAATGCGAAGAGTATTTTATTAGTTATTCTTTTAAAGTTATAAATATTCATTCGTTAACTCAAAAAAAAGATTTGTTTTTCAAGAAAATTGGCTATATTTTTTTTTTTGTTCCTTAAATTTGGAGGAAATATTTTTATAGGAATATTTTGAAAGAATCTGGACAGGATTGATCTTTGAGAAGTATGATTACTTTAGCAGATTACTTTTAAAATCATTGTTTGGATTTGTTTCCTCTTGAATATTTAACCCCCTAAAATCACATAATTTTAAATCAGTTCGTAAACGATTAATTAAGGTTAATCTATTTTTAAAACAATATGATGGCTAAAAGTATCTTACCATGCAAGTTATACGGGTAACAGAAAAAAAAACCCTGATACGCTAAAAAAATGTTTTTTTTTTCCCATTCAGATAAATAAAATTGTATTTTTTCAGTATGAAGATTTGCTATAGTATAGTATAATATAAGCTAACAGTAAGAAATAAACTTGAAATCCACTTATACTTTTAGAGAGAATTCAATTAAAAAGTAGCAGTAGTTTTAGTAAGTGCATCTAAGATAAGGTGATAAAATACAAATGGAGGAAAGTGTAAAGGTATCCGACTGGGTTCAGAGACAATTTTCTAAAATATGACTTAAATAATTATTTGTTATTTATTAAGTGAGTTGTTGCAAAACTATAAAAATACAGCAAAAAGAATTTTTTGAAAATTTTTTTTTTCAAAATATTGAGAAATCTGAACCAAAAAATTTGGCTCTTTTGCTAACATCCTTGAAAAAAATATATACTACAAAAACAAATAAGTTTTTAGCAGGATTACAATTCTTTAATGTTTAACTGTGTTGTATACGAAAAAAACTCAAGTTATAGTAAAATTATGAAATACAGGTGTTCGTAATAAAAAAAAAACCCAGAATTTTTTCTTAAAAAAAAAACTTTTTCTCATATAAAATTGCATTGAAAATTACAAAAATCTTCAAAATTACCCTTAGTCTTCAGCACAAAACGTTCGTTATAATACAAAGAACAAACTCATAAAATATCATAAGAATATTTAATTACTTTAAGAGATATCACAGTTACCGTTAACCAGTATGTACAAAAATAATCTCCAAAAATGCAAGACAAAGGTTATATCTGCAATAAAATTTTTTAAAGATTTAGGATGGTATTAAAACTCTCCAGGTTTATATGTGATGCTTTCCTGAGCCTCATACTTCAAACTTTTACATTTTTGAAGAATCATTCCTCTTTTTACGAGACAGTTACTTATCTGTTTTAGAATGCCACGTTGAATCAACAATTCTTGTATTGTCGAGGTACAAAAGTTATCCCTTTATTTCAGACCCTAACTTGCAGCTCGATGGCTACTTAGAAATTTAAATTAGCATTATTAGAATTAAGGCAATATGGTACCATCTTCACAATTTTTTTTTTATTTTTAATATTTGATATTTGGTTTTAATTGTATTTCATAAAGGTTAATATTTAATAATAATTCCACACAAAAAATTTTTTAATTTGGTGCAAAATGTTTGTAAAATTTAAATATTTTTAGCTTTTTTAAGCGTTTTTTAAATCCTTTAAGGCTTTTTTAAATATGTTTCTATTCTTTCAAAGATTTTATTCCAAGTACCTTATAATATACTACATAAAACTGTGCATGGGTTTTTTTCTGCTTCTGTTCTTTAAATTTTTATTAATTTTTTTATAGTTAAATTTCCAAAAATTCCAAAAAAAACATTAATTTTGACTTTGAAATTTTTTATAAAAAGTACTAAACATGTTACAGCTAATTCAATACACAGTTTTACAAAACATACATTTCAGAATATGTATAAAAAATTTCAAACCCTTACTTCAATTATCAAAAAAGCCTTAGGGTTTTGAATAACAGTATATGTACAAAAATTCAACATGGAGAAATATGAGTTTGAAGTTTTCATACCATGAATAGCATAATATAATATTCATCGAATAGTCTGAAACTTTTATGAAATGTTAATTAGCTTATTTAAAACTACTTACCATAAGAAATTGTCCAAATATAGAACAATTAAACAGTATACTGTCATAATGAATATATAGAAAACACGAATGAAAGATCAATATTTCATAAAACTTTTTATCTTAATAATTATTAAAAAAAATAAACACACACACTTCAGAGCTAATTCCATGCTCAGAGCTAATGCACATGTACAAAAAATGCCTTTATTTTTTTATTTCCATGATTTTAAAAGCCTTCGCATGTTAAATATTGTACACGAATAAAAGCAAAATCAAATAACAATTTATAGGTAAAATACACCAAAATCTGAGAACTGTATATGTGCATTTGCTTAAGTAAATATCTTAAAATATTTTAATAAGAAAAGTGTTGAATCTCGCCCACATGGGATATACATATATCACCAAAAACAAATATATAAAAATGGGAGAGTTTTTCTATTCTTGCGAATTAGATTTTTAATTATCTGAGTTATCAAAATGAGATTTAGTATTTGTGCTTTGGGATAATCCGTTTTGAAGTTTTAATTTCATTCATAATAATATCATAAAAAGCACGCACAGTTTTTAAATCTTGACCAAATCCATTTGATCTTCAGAAAATAATTATCAAACTAGAATTTTTGCCTGAATTGCACAATTCTTTCTTAAAATAATTTATTACTGCATATATAATGTCAATCTCATTGATGCGCATTAGAAAAATAATTAATTAATTTGTTATCAGGCTCTTTTCTAGCAGAAAATCTGAAATGTAAGCGTGGTAGTTGCTGTTTAGCATCAAACATTGCTCCATTACTTAATGAAAAATGCAGGTAAATTTTTGAAATTTTGCAGGCATAAAGATTCTGGGTATCAAATAAGCCAACAAAAAATTTTCGACAATTTAATGATTTTTAGGGTACTATATCGTCTTAATGATTAGAATATAAATTAGAATTAAGTGAGATTGTTATATTTATGCAATTATGTACATGTTTACTGTACAGTTTTGAAGAGAGACCAGAGAGAGGAAGAGCTTTCTTAATGTCTAAGAAAAGGGAGTTTCACAATTCTTCCATTCGAGGACTGTGCATAAATAACAACATCGCACTGAAAAGGAGAAGTAAATTACATCTAAGCGGTGTGGAATACTCTAAACAGCTCTATAAATTCCCCAATTAGGATATTGGGCTCGATATCTTTCTGAGAACTATAGTTTTAAATTCACTGTATCAAAGAGGCAGAGATTCATAGTTGGATGCAGCGTGGAAGTGAAAAAGATATTTGCATTTTCCTTTTGTGATGTAATCAGCAGTTGGATTTTTCAGCTGAATACTTTCATCTTTATTAGCCTTCTATTTAATCTCCTCTTCTAGTATATTTATTTTACTCAAATTGCGCTTAAAATTTAAGAAATGAGATTTTTTATTATACTGTGGTATATTTTTTTAATGTATTTCTGATACACTGTGTATAATTTGAAGTCAGTAAATATTTATCACAATTAGTGCTAACATTTATAATTATTTGATCACATTGATTATTTTTATTGAATTTATTCCATGCAATCTTTTTGGTGGGATGGGAAAGTGTGCGGACTGGTGACGTCCTCGTCGCTTACCCATGGTTCATAATTGAGAGATCCGTCACCAATTGACGTCACTTTGCTTCAGAGTGCAAAACTAAAATATAATCAATCACTTTGCATGTTCCATTTAATTTTCATTTCCTGCTGCTATCCCTATCATTTAGTGTAAAGCATTTTTACTATAACAACTATTTTAAATTTAATACTACTACATTAAAATGTTAACTCGCTGTTTCAACATTAAATGCTTATGTTGAGTGATAAATAAATTTTTTTTCCATTTCAATGTAGTCCAAGAGAGCAGACGTTTGAAGTATGAAACAAAAATTCACCTAAAGATTCTTCCCATCCAACTACCAGCGAGTGTCAAAGAAAGATACGATTTATTAGAAATGAAAGGCAGAGTCCATTCCGCTCTTTCTTTATAAAATCTATTCAGTCCTCTAAAATTCTATTTTGCAAAACATATTTCTGAAAAAAGGGAGCATTTTCCCTTTAAAAAAATACCACCTCGCCTTGGTGGTTGCAGGAGTAGATATTCCTTTTAATATTTATGCCCTGGAAATCCGGCAGCGCCTCTTTGCACACCCCTCTCCGTCTGGGAATGAATCGAAATCTAGATGAAAACGTGTATCGGCGCATAAAAGTTTATGAGGTAGTCTATAACACCAATTTACAAACAAACCGCGATGGAAAGGCCTGAGTTATTGCCTCTGAAATATGTCCATGGCATTTTAGGACCTCGCGACGAGAAATGTTTTTACGAGCCCATTATTTCGCGCTATCTTTTTTTAATGGAGTGAAAAAAAGCGAAGAAACAAAGTTTAATATTATATTTAAATTGCCAATAAATAAAACACTTTGGATTATTTCATATTTATCATCGTTGTCATAAATGAAAGCTAATGTAGTTACTGTTTAAAGGCTCGCTTATGAAAATATACTTTTTTATTTATTGTACTCTACTGTCAAATCATTTCTCAATCATGAAGCTACTCAATCAATAATGCCTTCAGTCTTGATAAGTTCTTGTTTTTGGCATGGCTGACTGAATATACGCATATCATTTCTACAAGTCTTTTATTTGCATGGTTTGGAGTGTCAGTTTTGGTGTCATCCTCATCACTTGACCATTGGAAAAAATTGTGGGATCCTTTGCCAATAGCTTTCATGAAATGACAAAAAAAATCATCCCACCATATAAGGTAACAAAGATAAAAATATTTTATCATTATAGTAATTCCTTTTTTTCTTGTCTTTTTCTCTAGTTATGACAGCCATTATAGCACGACTCAACGCGCATAATTATTGTGATCAGATTTTTATTTATATTTTAAAATATATATATATATATATATATATATATATATATATATCAGTATATTTAACGAAATCTATACTAGCGTGAATGATGTGTAGTACACAACGCGAGTGTTAATGTCCAGAATACATCACAGGATTCAGTCAAAATGGCTGCACAACTTGGGAATATCCCATGCGGATATTCCTGCACACGTATCTTTTAAATAAATAAATGTCTCGGATATCCGCGTGAAGAAAAATTCCGTTCGGAAGCAACAACAGAAGAAAACTCATAAAAGAGGTGGAAAACAGAGTCGGGATATTAGGGAGAAAAATAGGAGGGAGAGAAGAGATCCTCTTTTTATATGCAACTGTGTCTAGGGAAACTTTTCATATTTTGAATGGAAACAGGGTGGGGGAGCAGGCATCTCTTTTTTTATGTGTCTGTACCCGTGAGTAATGTTCCAACGAGAGAGGGAAGCTTCTTATTTTCTCGGTTATGGGTGGAGTTTAAGCGAGGGTTGTCCGAAAAGGGGGTGAAGCGTGTCCATTGATTTTTGATTCCATCAATGATGCTGTTTGGATCGTCTAAATCGAAGGTTATATCGAGAAATCTTCAATGCATAGTTTTATTTCAACGTTGAGAAATAACACTTGTTTCTTGTTAACGATAGAAGTATAGATGCTCTTATAAACCTTTTAGTCGATTGTGAACAAATGGAGAAAAAGTAAACTGCTTTGAATAAGAAAAATGTTTTTAAAAAAAGTAATAATAGATTAAGTTTTCGTAGAACTGGGATTAACATTGATTCGATTGAATTTTAATGAGGATATATTATGGATTTACCCTAAGAGTTCTTCGCTTCAAAAATATCATTCAAGTGTAGATTTGAAATATTCTAACATTTTATGTAACTTGACTGGATTGATTTCTATTATTAGTAACAATACCTTATTCTAATGCAAGATTAAGCTAAAAAAACAAACACTTAAAGAGACACCTCATTCTTAAAACTTTCCTATCGTGCTTCTTTGCTTCCACTTTGTTTTCTGAAATTTAATGTCATCTCTTAATGTTCGTTTATACTTTAGATTTTCATTTGGAACGGTTTTACTCTGTACAGTCAGTTATTTTCTTACACGGTTGTTTTACTCACAAATCTGAAATCGTAAAGAATTATTTAATGTGATTAGGATGAAAAAATAGAATAATCTAAGGTTGGAAAAGACTTATGCTGTGAGTAGGAAATAGGAATGTGAAGACACTTTTTCTTATATTACCTCAAATGCGAATCTAACCCGAAGTAACTAGAAGCCGAATAAAAATTTGTGAATATTTTTCTAAAACTTGAATTAAGCTAGTTGCTGCTCGAATTAAATTCCTTTTTTTGTTAAAATTTTGACTTACTTTGTCGAACTTCTTGAGCTGAAAATTTGCAAATTATTTAGGTTTTTTAAAAAAGTTAAGTCCTTAATTGTTTAGAAAGCAGATTGCGTAAAATATGAAATAGTTAAGAAAATGTTAATCATTTTTTAGATCCACAGGGTCTTAAAAACTAAAGACTTGGCCACTTTATAACGTTGCTTCCCCGTGACTCAATCTTTGAGAATTGGAGACCCATTGATGCCATCATGGTCATCAATGGCGAAATAAAAATATCATCTGCCATCCATCGGTAGCTAATCTCATAATTTTCTCCACCTGCTTCATACAAAAAGTTCAGTCAGAAGAGGTTTACATTTTTTAAACTGTTCTCCCTTAAGGATAATATTTTACCTGGTAGAAGCAAGTCATTTTTTAAAAATATTTTTTCATACCTTAGCAAGATTGACTTTTTATTACAGTCACAATTTGAAGCTGCACTACGGTTATTGATAACGGACCTCGTAATTTTGAGCCTTGATCAAGTGGCAAGGACAACACCTGTTTTTTCACCGTGCTAACTTCCACATCACTCCAATGTGAACCACAAACAGTTAAACATATATCAGTCCTTTTAAAGGAGGGTCTTTAGCGGCACAAGGATTTGAACCTACGAATTGACAATGCAGGACACGAGTTCACGATCATGGCCTCTCAGCTATCACATCCATCTCAGTAAAATTGGGCTTTGGTCATGAGCTCATGGCCGGCGTATCATGAGTTCGAACCTGGTGGCACTGAAGACTCGCATTGTGGAGGAGGCCGATGCACATTAAATCAGTCGTAGCTCGATGTTTTCCCTCTGGTGTGGTGGCTAGAAGAGGGAAGTATAAGGTCAGCTGTCGTCCTTGTCACTTGACCGAGGTTCAAAATTACGAGGACCATAGCGATAGTTTTCTTGCTGTTTTATCGCGCGACGAAAAAAAAACTCTCATTTAGTAGCATTGAAGGAATTTACTAATAAATTAAGTTAATTTGGCTTATAAAAAAAATTACGGTGAAAAAATAAACATGCTTTGTTAAAAAATAATCATATAAATTTTAAATACGGTGAACAAAAATATTGCTGTTATTCGTAATTAATATATTTTTGTCTGTAGTTCAGTTATTAAGTTTTCATTGTAAGTAACTTAAGATTTTTCCGATAGAAGAGATATTGGTATCAATTTTTTTTATCGACTTCAATACTTTATTATACTGATTTAAATGAACGCTCTTAACAAATTATATTGGAAAATTTTCCAGCCATACTTGAAAGAGTATTGTTAAGGCAAATGTCTAGTCTGTGCATAAGCTTACTGTTTTACTCACTATACTACTACATCTTTCAAATTAGCTTGCAGTATGTAGTTAAAAATATAAACCCTTTGTCTACAACGGCGCGATTTTGCTGCATTCCTTTCAGCCTCTTTTTTCCCCTAATTTCTGCATAAACCTTTCCATGGAATTACTTCCGGGATCAATGAGTTCGTCCTTTGTTGTTGCAGTACAAAAATCGTGGCATTTGTTAAATCAGTGCCTTCGAACTATTTCGGTCGCATTTTTTTAAATCAGAATTTAGAAGTTGTGATGAAACTCTCTCGAACATAATTAAAAGTTCATCATCTCCCCCAAACGTAATGTCTGAGTATGTCAATTTTCGACTATATTTATTGTTTTCTATTCCTTAATGTGAAAAGTGTGGCTTTAAAATTTCCTAGTTGAGCACAATAATTGAACGAGAAACAGACTGTGAATATTAACTGCAGTGTCAAATTAAATTCGTTGTTTCAGTTAAATTTGACGTACATTTTTTTCATCTATTTAACAGACATGAAGATGGTCCCTTTCACGAAACAGGGTAAATTGTTTGCGATTAATTCTTATACGCTCAAGTACATATGATACTTCCTTATTGAAAGTAATTCAAAATTCAGAGAAATACTTTAGTTAGTTAAATTAGAAGCGCATTTTTGATGTGACGCAGTACATTTACTTTTGAAAAACTAATTAATTTCTGATAAAGCAAACAAGATTATCCAAAGTTGTAAAGTTCTTTTGAGATCACTCATCAAAAAGTTTAAATCTAGGTGATATAATAATTTTATCGGCTAGAAAATTAATTAATTCTCTATGTAATGTTCCATATTGTTGAATACTTTTATTACTTCCATTCATGGATTCATAACTTTTTAAGCTTCTCTTTTAGGTCTTTTACATACTTATAACGATGAGCATACCAAAGTCTGATAATTTTTTCCCTCGAATCAAATGACAAGGTTCGTCTCGATAAGTGATAAAAAATTCATTCAATTTGAAGCATTCCATTAAAATATAGAATATAATGATTGCGATTTAGTTTATTCATATGTTACCTTAAAACGAGAGAGATCAATTGATAGTTTATACTAGTACTGGTATGCGTGTACCGTATTAAAAAAGACATCATTGCTGCTGAACCCTCAAAATACAGTGAATTGGATTTGTAGTTTATTAGTCTTACTAAAGTTTCTGTGGCTTAATTGATAAAACAGCTGTTGTTTGGTGGTAGCTTTAAAGAACTCGAAATATTCTCTAGTTCCATTCAAAGGTCTTCTGCTCCTGGAGTAATAGCAATGATGCAATCCTACGCAATGTTTTTAATCCTGCATGAGACTCGGGCTCTGTTTATTCAGCCAAAACAGTGTTAATTTTAAAGCTCATTAAGGATCACTAACTTTTTTCCAGAAATACAATCATATCCATAATTTAAAGATAATGCCAGCTCCTGTAAGTAAAAATTCAAAAGGAAAAAAAAAACGTGCGATTTATTCCTAAGACCCGTTTGTAAAACAAAAGATAAAGTACAAAAAAAAGTGGTTTATGCATGACATCATTCACATAAACTACGATTTATGCTCGAGCAATTATAAAAATACTCCATTTACAAAAACTTAATATTACTTGCTTGGTATAATGATTAACACATTGTATGTCTCCCACGCAATGAAATAAAGTCCGCACAACGTCTTGGCACGCTGAGTAGCCAACTATTGAGTTAATCTTTTTTTAATATTACTCCACTCACAGCAAGCAATGCTCTCCGAAGTTCCGATACACACGTAAGAGGTGGTTAATGGGATGGAATTTTTCGGTCAAGTATGTCCCATATATGATCTACCGTATTCAAGACAAATGAGAAGACTGGCCATTACATTCGGATGATATCTTTATGTTGAAGGCGTGAGTGAGTGAATATTAACGTCCCACTGTTCAGCTGCACGAGGACTTTTGGGGACGGTCCGCGTCATTTTGAACCATGGTCAAGGGACGCGGACGACACCCGAGCTGGCACCCCCCTCTTCTAACTAACACACCACACCAACGGGAGGAGCTTTGAGCTCTCGACAGATTTTATGTGCATCTCTCCCCTACACGGCGGGTCTTCAGTGGTACTGGGATCGAACTCGGGACAGCTAGCGACGATCCGATGCCTAGACCACTTAGCTACCGCGGCCACTTATGTTGAAGGCACCCACTTATGATGTTTACTCTGTGAGGATGGGTGTTGTCATCCATAAACAAAAATTTTGCTTTCATGGCACCCCTAAGAAAACATGCATGTTATTTTAGAATGATGTGTCGATAAATTTGTCTAGTCATGTCTCCGATGAAAACATGCAGATCTGTTCTGAGCCAGTATAATTCCACCCAAACGAATAATCCTGCACCACTGCAACGGTGCCGTTTAATGATGTTGTCTTGGTGGGAACGGGTACCTGAAGTTCTCCATATGACAATCCGACGTGAATCAGACTGCAACCTAAACTTGGATTCATCGAAAAACATCACACAAACTCTTTGTGATGACGTCCACATTGCATGTTCTTTACTCCTAGTGAACCGTTGTTGATAATGAGTTGTGAGTGGAACACATCTGACAGGCCTGCAAGCATAGATACCAATATGATCCAAACGTCTATACAGGGTCTGCCTTGAGATTGTCTTATCCATGGCTGTAGATAGATGACGAGGCAGGTCGAATGCTGCGCTCCGTCTGCTTCTTTCGGCAGTTACTGCCAAATACTTTACTTCGTCCGGGGTTGAAACTCAGGGGTGACTTCTACTGACATTTCCGTCATCTTGAAATCATTACCAAACCCTAGAGATGACACCTAGAGTTCCTCGAAAACTTTATTTTGAGTACACCCACATTCCAGGTGATCGATAATTCTATCACATAAAAAATTATCCATTTGCCCCCTCTGTGCCATAATTATTCGGTTGTGACGCTGAGTGGCTTACTGAATGCTTGTGCTCAATTTTATTTCTTGGCCACAATTCTTTATATACCTCTCTGTCTTACACTCTCGGCATTGAGATGTACTATGGCGTCATCTGGTTGCTTCCTGTTATTTGCATATTATTCTTCAAGATATGTGTGGTAATTCTACAGGTGAATTTTTTTTCTAAAATTCTATTTCTGTGTGATTCTGAATAATCCTTAATTATGAACATGGGTGTACAAAAATATTAATATCTTAAACAAAGACAAAGTGAGATATATCGTTTCAAACATGTGTGAAAGTCTATGTATGTATTACGTAAATTGATTACATTAGTTTTAAGCATATTTTCAGGAATATATTTAGTTGTCACACGATCGGAATGATCATGGTCACGAACGCGGGGTGAGTGTTATATCTGTCGATGCTACAAAGGCCCCACAAGTAGAGGACTAATGCGCAATAAATTTGTCTAGACTCATAAATTCTCAAGTTAGAGTAGTGTGGACACTTTGGCAGTGAGGGTGCTGGATCAGGTGTCATTCCAGTCCCGTGACTGTGTCAATAAGTGCCGTGTTACTTTGAATTGTGACATTAAACAATCAATGAGCCATGAATATACCGTATGTATTTGAATCTAAGCCACACCCTAAATTCTCACAAAGTTTTTGTGAAAAATGAAAAATAGTGTAAAATAGATTGACGATATCCAATTTTACAAAATTAAACTAAATTTAAAGTGAGAACTAATAAAAATTGAATAACTATTTATTTTATCAGTATTATTAACTTTTAAATACACTGCTGACCACCGTAAATGCAACACCAAGAAAGACAAGAGATAGCACAACAAAATTTATTTTGTAGATAACATGTTGACCAAGTATCAAATGATTAAATTTATAGACTTGTGTAAGGTGCGGTTCCTACCAGAATCAGTAGCCAGAGTAGCCACCATTGTTGGAGATCACCGCTGCCACACGCCTCGGCATTGATTCAAAGAGACTTTGGATGTGTTCTTGGGGTACAGCAGACCAAGCAGTTACCACACGTTTCTAAAGTTAATCTGGTGTGGCATATGGGGGTGTAATCTGGGTCAATCGTTGAGCAACCATGGACCACATGTTTTCTATCGGCGAAAGATCCGGAGAACGAGCCGGCCAGGGAAGAAATTCAATCTGGTGATTGACGAAGAACCTTTGGACAATGCGTGCCACGTGTGGTCGTGCATTATCCTGTTGAAATATGGCTGTGGCCAAGCCCTGAAGTTAAGGAAGGACAACTGGCTCCAACACCTCGGAGGTGTAGAGCTTGCTGTATTAAGTACCGGCAATGCGTACTAGAGGAGTGCGAGAGTGATATCCAATACCTCCCAATACCATAATACCCGGGTCAGGACCAGTGTGGCGGTCCATAACGCAGCTGTTCAGCATCCTCTCTCCATGGTGTCTCCAGACTCGAATCTGACCATCGTGGTGTTGCAGACAGATGCGTGACTCGTCAGTAAAGACAACTTCATTCCATTCTGCCGCCCACCTCCTTCTTTCATCGCACCATTGGCAGCGGAGTTGTCTGTGGTTCTGAGTCAAGGGTAGACCAAGCAATGGACGTCTTGCGGACAGACCACTCTGCTTGTAAATGGCGTCGAATGGTACGCGCAGACACTGAACGATGCGTTACAGACTCAATGTGATGTGCTATGGTTCGTGATGTGACTGAGCGATCCGTCACTGCCAAGCGCACAATTTGCCTCTCCTCACGTTAAGTAGTGCACTGAGGTGGATGCGATCGACCACGTCGGTCCGTCGTACCCTCCTCCATCCACCTGTCCCATATCCGCATTTCAGTTGTTTGGTTTCGTCCAACACGACTACCGATTTCCCTGAAAGGTAATCCACAATATCGGTAGGCCACTATCCTTCCTCTGTCGAACTCGGATACCTGATCAAAAGCTGATCGCTGTTTTCTACCAGACATAACTGATCGTTTTTTCCGCAAGAAAAACACAATTGCCGAACTTGAAATCGTTGAAATCTCCAAGCCTTAAATAACGCTTTGAGGTGGCGCCACAGGCGTGCGTGATGTGTGTCTGCACTGAAATTCTAATCATTTGCATATCTCACCTCCGCTAATGCATGTTGTAAATTTCATGTTATTTGCGTGCTTCCTTCAGGGTGTTGCATTTATGGTGGCTAGCAGTGTACGTACATGAACCTGTAATTGCTATAAATACCCCCATCCAAGTAGCTCCCCTTCGATCCTAAGCTGCACCCGATTTTCATTGCCACTGACATTGGAAAAAAAGTGTGGCTAAGATTCGAGTAAATGAGGTAGTTCACTTTGATGATGCTGATCCATTTTACTTAAATAATTTTGTTCCGTATTTCAAGAAATACATACATTTACACGTACATACTGCAGATCACAATTGGACATTTTATTAAAAAAAAGACACAATGATTTTCTTGACTCTAGACCAGTTTCATATTCCTAATCATTTAAAGCAAAAGATTTCTTTTCTATTCCAAAACTGTAATTTTTCATACTTCAACAAATATTTTTTCAATACAACCGGGTCTTTCTTTTCCATAAAATTGTTCGATGTTTTATGTTTCCAGTTATTTATATCGCTCTTTCTTAACACTGAATATTCTTAAATTTTAAATACCATTATTAAAAGGGGTTTTTTTTCGTATCCTTCTCGTTAATTTGTACGGCTCCAAATAATGTAACTATTCATGTAATATTTACTTCTATTGTTCTTACAGATCAATAGATCTGTAACATCTAACACATTTCCATTACATATATCTTTGTCCCATGTTATTATTTCTCGCTTTGTTCATCTTTTCTTCTGTTCTCCTTCGAAAAACATAATGACATAGGAAAAAAGAGTTCCATAACTTTGCAAGGGTGAATGAATAGCTTTATCTCCAATGGAGATGCTGTTATTTGCGCTTAGAAAAGCAGAAATAACTTTTTTTTCTGAACGGTCTGTTTTCCTGTAACAACATTTATTTTTCTTGTGTCATATTCATCACGAGATTCAACACTCCACTTTTTCATCCCATGCTTCTGTATCTATACAATTCATTTGAATGAGTGCTTTTGTTAAAGCATCACATTCAAAGTTTACTACTAAGTTGCTTAAATTGTATTCAAGAATCTTATTTCGTCAATTTCTTTAACATTTTTAAGAAACGGAAGTTTTTAAATAAATATTTAATGACTATCGTAAAATGTTATATATATTGATCAATATTTAATAAAAAAATTTTGAAAATAACTTTCAGTTGAAATTATATGGATGCATTAAATTAACTAGATTAATTAGAAATGGAGATAAATGCTATTTTTAAGTAATATGAGTCTGAAACTACCTACTTCAAGACTTTATTTATAATCACTTCATTTGACATTGACCGCAATACGATTTCTATTCATGATTGTAAGTCGTGTGATCTAAGTCAATTACCATTTTAATACATTTAAAATATGTTGTTTTAAATTTATTACAAAATAATTTTATAAAATGTTCTGTTATATTTCACTATATTTTCTCTAATAAATGTTCTTTTTACCTAGTAATATAGACAAAGGCTATGATTGATACCTTAAAATTATTTTTCATTCTGCATGACTTCGCCCGAAGCCTATGAATTTGGTTATGGATTTATTTCTGAGCTTATCTGAAACTTACTTTGTACCCTTTACTGTTTTCTCTTCGTTTAATGTTTAACTTTAAATCAGGAAGTCAAATAATCATGGGTAATTGATATAACTTATTCCCTACTAAATTGTTATAATTCAAACTTAATGATAAGCAATGCAAACCTCGTGTTCTTAGTTTTACCATTTTAATATCATAACTCAAATGGTTCATCATTAAATTCTGGATTAAATATATTTCAGAGAATTCCAGGTGATGACGCTTCTACAATGTTACTACTAACCAATGCGTTTTAAAAACTCTGATTGGAAGTTAAGGACGGCGTCGAAAACATCTGCAAATATGCTTAGACACATATAAATTTCCGTTTTCGATTTAGTTGTTGTTGTTGCTTATGCCACCTGTCTGACGTAGTCAGATCGGGGCCCATGAAATTCATCACAGCAACGGGCTAGAGATGCGCCTGTCGTTAACCGAAGCTTTGAGCTTATGAAAGTGACAGTACAATTTTGCTCACGATAGATGGCAACACCATTAGGACCCACTGATTTAACGAGCACGTAATCCGTGTGTACTCGGAGAAAATTTGGTGGCATAGAACCCAAGCCTTTTGGTCTGGCGTCCAATGCTCTAACCACTAGGCTACCCACGGCCCTCGATTTAGTTTTTAACAGCATTCCATTTGAGTGAAAATTATGTTAACGTCGCACTATAAAGTGACACGAAGGCCTTTGGTGGCGGATCACATAGTCTTGAACTTCAGTCAAGTGATCAGGACGACATCTGAGCTGACCCTCCTCTCCAAACTACCACACCAACTGGAGGACATTTGAGCCTCGACACATTTTGCATGCATTGGCCTCTTCTATACGGCGGGTCTCCGGTGGCACCTGGACTTGAAACTGTGACACTCCGACTACAAGTTTGTGAACGTAACCACTAAGCCATCATGGCCATAATATTCCGTTTGAATCAAAAGCATATAAAGACCAATATCCTTTTTTTTTTCAAAGTATGGACCAGAGGAAACAGAGCATTTAAATTTCGAAACCTTGCAATTAAAACGTAATACACCACAAGTATGGAGATTATGTAGATCATCTCTTTGTAAAACAGCAGTGTATGCTTAAACTTTGCAAGCACTTCCTCCATCCTAATACTATTTTCGGGTTGAGATAATTAACGATGTGCTGTCATCGTGCATGAGTAGTCGGGGGCAGTTCTAATTGCTATCCGAATCCAGTCATTCTGTTACGCAAATTAGTATATAAATAGTGTTCGGGATCTGTGAGAGGGAGAGCACATGATGAATGGACGAAGAGGATCGATTGTAGAACAGAGGCTAGTCTGAGAGGGTTGATGGCCATTTAAGTACACGGGGGAGCTTAGCTTTTAGCGAGATATCAAAGATTAAAATTGATTTAAAGCAAGTCACTGAATCCGTACTGAAGCCCTGGATGTAAAGATATACCAATATATAAATTTAGGCTGATTTGCGCAAATTCTTCAATTTTAACAAAAGAAAAACTAAAAAAACCTTTATCATTTGAACTACATGTATCCATATTTTTTTGGAATCTAAGATCTTTTCAAGTTACGAACTGATATGTAATTGGATTGCATCGTAATGTTTGTTTCTCGCATTTCCAATACAAAGAGTCGGATGGAAGCGCCTGACGTACGTCATACATCTTTTAACTATGGAACGACCCCCCCCCCCTCCTTCTCCAAAGACTGCGTAAATAATTCCTAGAATACCAAACCCAAAAGATCTCAATCAGAATCCTACGCAGAAGAGTGTGTAAAAGTCATGATAAATTGCAAATGCAAAGATTAAGATCACATAATTGGAAGATCAACACCTATGATCCAATAAAAAGAGAGTTAAGTACTTATGTCAAATAACCACAAAGCTCAACTGCAACTACCCTTAGAAAATCCACACTGTTTCGGATCAATAAATCATTAAGAGACTTACAAATAACAAACTGGATGCAATGGAAAGGTACTCAGAAATGTTTTTTGATTAGAAGTCATTGGCTCCTGTCTCTTGAATCATTCAGTTCGTATTATATTATTATATTCATCTACATATCACGGCTCATCTGCAAAAAAAAAAGTGTCAGTTAAAGCTTTAAAGGACATCAAAGAAAAACTCCAAGTGGGGGAGGAATATCTCCGGAAATGGTCCACTACAGCTTTTGTCTTGGAGAGGATTTAGATGCCATCTCAGGTGTTGATTCTGTCACTTAGTCATTGTGCAAAATTTGGAGTTTAATTGATTAAATCAGTGCTTCTCAAACTTTCAATATCTGCAGCCCAATATTCAACCTTTATTTTCATCGCTTTCCTTCTCCATACAATAACAATGTGTACTGAATTAAAAAATAATATACTTTGACTCTAAAGCTACGAAATACGATTTTAATTACAAACTGTACAAATTATCAAGATTATTAAGGTATATGACTACCCTAAAATCGTAAATTTTTCAAAAACTGACAATTTTTTTTATGATTTTATTTTATAGCCCGTTTTATGAGCTTTGCAAAAATACGAAGGTTCTTTTTTATTTTTCCATTCATTAGAACAAAAACTACAAGTGTTTTTTAGTAAAAGCAGATGCCGTAACTTGAAACGAGATGCCAAACTTTAAAATGAGTTTTACTCGAAATGTGTTTTTTAGAAAAACTCAAAAGGGACAGCGAGTACTAAAAAATTTTTGTAAATAATTAACTGCAATTTTTTTGCGTATATTTTGTATGATAGTAAAAGTATTTTAACTTTCAGATTTATCAATCACTGTTTTATTACAAAATTTAGTCCCTTACGTTATTATAATCATTGTTTTTTTAAGCAATTTCATATAATAACTAATAATAAAGTCCTCTAATTTTGTAAAAATTAAATTTCTTATCCTGAAGATCCTTTTAAAAATGAATTCCAAAATAATACACCAGAATTGAAAAAATAAAATTTTTTCATAAACTTTTTGTACAGGGTACCCCGTTTAGTAATTTTTTGTAAAGTTCTACCAGTCCCCCCCCCTTTAGTAATAATAATTTCTTTTTATATTCTTAATTTTAGCATTTTTTTTCTTAAAATGTACTAAATAAATGTAAAATGTACCACAAACAAATTTCAATATTTCCTCTTTTATTTAAAGTTGTCGCAAGTAGTTGGACATGTTAAATTTTGTATATGACAAGCCCATGGGGTCACTAGTAATTATTAAACTTGTTCTTAACTTACATTGATAAATTAATTATCAAATATATTGTGCAGTATTGATACAATTATAAGTGTATTGTATCAGTGTACATGTGTGCATTTTATTTTTAATTACATTATAATTTATTTTGTTTTGCATCTTTTTGGCAAATTAATAATTTTTTTAAATACACTTTAATTTTCGACTTTCGATATGCTTGCACCCCTATGCATTTATCACGCCCCCTAGGGCGCATGCCCCACAGTTTTGAGAAACACTGGATTAGATGAAACTTTTTGATTCTGTAAATAAATAGTAACTGCTATTATTCCATAACCTGGTAAGCTAATTTAATATGAACTAATATTAATCTAATAAATGCAACTTCAACGCCTTATTTGAGAAAAACCACATCTTAATAGTTACTTTTTATTATGTAAAATTTAGTTTACAATACCTCTTTATTGTATCTTATTATTTCTTTTGTAAGAAGTTTAGTCCCACATAAAAAATTAAATTATTTTATTTATTGATCACCCGAACATTTATTGTACCTGTTCTTTGTATGGGCTAAATTTTGAGAAATGAAATTCTGCTTGTGTGAAAACAAAACATTTTTTAAATGAGGGTCAGTCACGGTACAAGACAGTGAGTCCCAAAATGTAAAACAATTCAACTCCAAATTTTTTACAACATGGATTAATTTCTGCATCATAATAGTTTTATTAAAAGTTGCTTAAGCTATATATTTATCCTAGAAAATAAAGAAAAATATTGGCTTAGAACAGATACGGCTTTCAAATACGAGAGGGGGGATTAAACCTCGTTCTTATTGGTTCTTTAAATATAAATATCTTATTGGACTCAAAATTTTACTGAAAGGTGTGAATTTACAAAAAGGTGTGAATAATTATTCTTTAATATATGAAATGTTTTAAACTAGTTACATAGGAATAAGAAATATTATGTGTTCGTATAGAAGTCTAATTGAAATTTTTACGAGCTATGTTCTTGATAATATTAATATTACCAATGCGGTGTTTTTGTCATGTATTTATAATTCTGATTACATTAAAGACTATCACATTCATTAGTGGATCCTCTTGATGGGATCCTACACGTTGGATCCTACACATTGAATGGATTTAGGTTTTAATGTGTGCAATTTTTCCATAAATAGTTTCTTTAAAACTGCTATTTAATATTTATTTATTATTTCATATTATACATGGTATACATTTTTGGTTTACGTTTCAATTTATTATGCTCAACATATAAAACAACGAACTATATTGAGTCACATATTTCTAGAATTTTCTTTATCAAAATTACAAGTATATACTTATTTGTTTCATTTATATTGCTCAAAAAGATTAAAAACACATGTCATAATAATGATAAGCAAATATTATTAACAATAATAATAATTTCCAAGCACTTCATACTTTGTAAGCATAAATGATGATTGGGAGTTTCACTGCGCTGTAAGTATAAATAAGGAAAAATCGTTTTACAGAGACGTTGAGAAACAACCCGGGAGAAAGCGCGCACTCGGTACTAACGTTAGTAGTCGCGCGCGATGACTGAGTCACCCCAATCCTTTGTTCTTTTTTAATTATATTTATTGCTCATGATAAAAATCGTAATTCTAGTGAATTCTAGTGAACTAAGACAATGTATACTAACCTACTTTTCAGGACTTTTCAATTTTTCTTTGATACTTTGAGAAACAAATTTGATTCCAACTGAAATAAAATATTTCAAATGTGCGCGACTTTAATAAAGAACCCAAATCATGGAGACTTTTCGCTAATTTTACAGAAATATTTGTAGGCCAAACTGTCATATTTTGTTCAAAGTTATCGCAGTTTTATTGCCCTTTGATGATCAACGAATAGCGTGATGAACTTTTTCTTGCTTGTGTCTTTTTGACAAGGCACAGTGTGTCTTGTGATACACTTGTGGCTTCATATTTTTCTTGGTGGAATTCTTTAGGCAGCATTGGAAAATTTTCCTTTCAACTCAAACGTTTCATGTTAATCACTTTTCTCAAATTTACTTTCGCTGTCAACATATAAATATGCAATATTTTATTAGTTTCTTCCCTTGTTTAATCAGTTTCAACTTCCTTCAAAAGACATCACAGATGCCCATTTATTTTTTTGTAATCTATTCATTTACATTTATAAACCCTAATGTGTTGTATGACACAGCAATCAAAACCACTCAGAAGTTCACAGGGGGAAAATGTAGCCTGTACATAGAAAATATTTTGGAACAAAAATAGCCTCGTAATGAACTTAGTCACCACAAGTACCTTAAGTTTGTAAAAAAACATAAATACCCAAAAAGAGGGATAAATGTGATAAATACACTTAGTTTCCATGAAGAATGGCATACAGGAGGATACTGACAAGGTTATTGAAAACAAATAAACAGTTTTCACAAAATTAAGGATTTCGTGAGCCTGGGGTGTCTTTGTGCCCCGCGCGACCGCTCCCCAGGTAATGCATTTCCGCATCAAAACTTCCTAAGTTTGATTTAACAGACTTAATTTATTGATTCGTTATAAAGGTCACATTTAAAAAATAACATCATCATTTAAAAATAACACAGTTTTTTTTAAACAAAAAGCAATTAAATTCAAAAAGAATCCACGTCCAAATTTAGTTTAATGACTAGTTGTGTATTTGAATGTTTAATCTTTTAAAGGGGCTCAAATAATATTTAATAAATTTGAGAAATAGTTTTTTTAACTAACTGAAATTTGAAGCGATCACAAATGTGATTTGCTACAAAAGAATTAAATAAAGAATCTGAACATAAAAGATGCCACAATAACAGTTCGGAATCTCTAACCAGTTCCCCATTATAGAGGCTCATATATATCTAATTAACTAACAATACAGTGACAGTGTGGTCATAACTAAATTTCCCTAAAGTGGTACTTATATTGTTTAAACATAAAGGCCTCAAATGTAAACCACATCATTTACTATCGGCAAGAAGTTTATGCTAAAAGTAAATATATTACTCAGCTTAGAAATTTCTGAGTATAGTATCCCCAGCCATTGTCAAATATTGAATAATTATTATGTTTTAAGCGAACTAAATGTAGAGAACTCTAATAAATCAAATGCTTGCATGAAATAAAATTTTGATATTGTTATAAAATGGATTCAAATAGATTATTAAGTAAGTTTTTATTCTTTATCTTTTAAATTAAACGTTTAATACCTAAATCACTGACTACAAAAAAATCAGTATTTGAGCATATTAATTGAAAGTTTTAATGCGTTTGTTTACGACTTTCAAGTTATAAAGTGCTGTAAAATCTGGCGTATAACGCGTACCTTTAAAATGTTTAGGCATATTTGCCGTATAACGCATACCCGATTTTTACGAAAAGACCTGAAATGTACGTATGCAATGCTCATATGTTGTGAGGTCATTTGTTCGAGGCACCCGAGACTTTTGAAAAAAATGTATATTTCTAGAGCTACAATTCTTTAATTTCATACGGAATGTCATTGTTTTTTTTTTATGTGCTCATGTCTTTTTTTATTTTTATATCTATCATTTTTATGCCCTGCGTATAGCGCGCACCAATCTTACTTCTTGTGTTAAAAACATGCGTTATGCGCCACTTTTTACGATATGTTGCTGTTTAACTAAGCTCTATGGAAGAACGAAAACAAGAATATTGAATACAGAAGGAATTTATTCTTTCGATTCCCGTTGTATGATTTTATTCTGTTCTATCGATTCCATTTCTTCCTTCACTTCAGTTCATGTTAATTTTTCTAAGGTGGTTTATACATAAAGAATAAAGAAGGAAAGTAATTCCATCTTTGCATTTTTATTTGAATTTCTCTTCTCAGATACCCTCGAAAAGAACGATTTGAAGAAGGATAGGATAAGTTGTGAATACACCACAAAAATCTAATTAATATTGTATTTTTATAGCAAACATTGGTATTAATTGACATATTTTGTGTCTGGATTTTGATTAGCTATAAGCTTTCAAATCTGTTTAGATGCAATTTTAATTTACTTTCGACATTCACTGCTTATATCATTATTTGTCTTCTATGGTAGAGATTCATATTTGGTGTTCTTATCAAAGATGGAAACTTGGGATGGAATTTTATTAAGTAAAAAAAGACTTAACTCGTAGTGTTCTGTACAGTTCAGTAAATAAAATCCGAAGACACGGCTGTGAAAGTAGGGGGGAAAGCAGATGGACTCTAATAAATTTGATATTTGTGTAATATGCGAAAGGAAAGTCAAACAACGTCTTAAAATAATTTAGCTTCGATTTCGTTTGTTGAAATGTTATCCAAATTAGAACAATTAACAAAGAGAATATAATTAAGAGTTAGAAAGTTTGTATAAATATTGTTCAATAATAACTGAAGATCAATAGATGTATTAGATTTGTGCTTGAAAATATTTATGTAAACGAATAACTTATCGAATTTCTATACTAATGGAAAACATTTCAATGTATTCCTACTTAAGACAGGAGCCAACCCAGAGTTTATTGAAACACAACAAATTGGATGGGACATTGTGGATGTATTCGAGTGATAATGCCCCCCTCTTAAAAGCTAAATTAGTTTCATAAAGCTACATCGTTTCTCACTCGGAATGAAGTGGGGCGGAGGGGAATGAAAAACCGATTCTCGAGTCTTTCATAAACTCCTTGCCAAGGGAACGGATGTTTAAGGATAAATTGAAGTCTTTAAAGGAGTTCGCGGAGACAGTTTATTCGTCCAGAAATCTTTATTTGGAAGGGGGGCGAGTGCTAGAAGAACAGCTTGGAGAAGGAAAATGTTTTCCCGCCTTCAACGTGAGAGGGCGCAATCATCAGGGCTGCAGAGTCGTTTAAAGTTTATTGCAAAAGACCCCTGAAGTTGAGGATCATTTTTCAAGCGATAGGGCGTAAAGTATTCGAAAGTTTATGTAAAGTTTTAGGTATTATGTTTTCATACAGGGATTGAGAGAAGGAATGAGTTTGAAAAATGGTTTATCAGAAAATAAATATTACACCTATTCTTTCCTTTTGAGGAATGTCATGTATCATCCACGAAATAAATACAAAACTTCCATTTCAAAGTGGATCCATTCTGAGCATTGTGAAGGTTATCCATTTTCTCTGTCTAGATTTATTTTGAGATCTTTTCAAAGAAATCTTATTTATATATATATGTATACTTACAGATACGCTATTTTTTCTTTGTGTATAGGGAAAAAAGAGAAATAATAACTTAATTTAATACGTAGGATATGGCATGCTTCAATTGCGTTATTCGTTTTTATCTATCTTTTCGTTTTGCTTCAAAATTCTTAAAGTGAAAAAAAAAATTCCATTATTGAGCAAATTTCCTCCTTTTTCATAGATTTCTGATTTATATCAGTAAAGAACTAAAAACAGAAAATAAAATGAGTTTTCGTTTGTTTTCATCACCTAGAAATTGCATAATCGTAGATCCAATACCAAATTCCTATAGAACAAGAGCCTGACAGAATATTAAAGTCTTCAACATCTTAAGTCGAACTACTCTTTAAAATCATCCGGTTGCCCAGGTGTGTGCTCTCCTTGTGATTTTGTAGTGCCACAAAACTAAGGTAATCATTTGCTTAATTATGGTTTTAAACTAACTAAAAATAAAAATAATTACGAAAGCAAGTTCTTAAGAAAATTTGGTTTGTAGATTGTTGCTGTAAAAGTGAGGAAAGAGAGGCAAATATACACTCGAGCATACGTATCTTTTGTTCATTATTTGATGTTAAACTGATAAGCAGTGAAATAAATAGTGTGATTTTATTTTATTATTTTTTGTAAAATTATTTCCTTTGGTCAATTGTTTTAAATAAATACTTTTCAAAACAAAATTAATAAATTAACTACTAAGAGACCTGTCTCTTCTCTCACTGAATCTTATCTATTTTTAGGGTTATCATATGAATGATTAAATTATTTCTAGAAACTAATTTAATTCATTATGACAGCAACAAGCTCTCGTTGATGTATACTGTTAAAAAAAGTAACGTTAAATGAATAACACCGAAATAATTAACGATTTTACGTCGTCCCAATACATTTTTTTACCCCTTAAAAAGTTTGATGAGATGAGAGCCTTACGCGATATCCGATTCAACTGTTAACAACACTGGGCTGTTACAATGATTCTTAAGTGTGCTAGTTCAGCTCCGATAAAAAGGAGAAGCAGAAATGTTTTTCATTGTGTCTATTGTGAGATTGAGCCGGTTTTTCATTGTGTTTTTTATTATATAATACTTCCATTTTTTATGTAAGAATACGAAAGCATAATTTTTCCCCATTTCGTTCTGAAATGTGATTTCGCTTTTTTATTGTTGTTAATGTGATGTACAGTTGTTAAGTATTCCCATTTTTCATTTAAACACCAAATCCAGAATGATAATAAACCTGTCATCGTACTGATAGTCTACAATTTCTTACTGGAGTTGTATTATGGTTGCACAATACCCATATTTCGATGAATATTAAATGTAAAGCTGCAATAAACATTTGGATGTAATCCAAAAAGTTCTCTAAGAACCTTTCCCTCCTTCTTAGTTAAACATCTGTCAGCAAGGTGATTCTAATTTAAATCTCTTTGCATAACTTACCGCAGACACAATTCGGCCTCTCAGACCTAATTGACGGTCTACTTCGCCCATTAGGTGAAACGATGCAATGAATTAGCGGTGACCCGAGTGACCGGTTCACCCAACTTCGTCTGGAGCAATTGGATCTCTCTGAACCAATCGCAACCCGTTAAACCAGAGACAAGAATCACCTGAAGGCATTTCCAGAAGTGCTCGCTGTTTCTGACAGTTGGAAGGAGCTCTGACACAGCAACAGATTGTTATCAAACAATTCACGGAATCGCGATGGCTAATAACGGTCGATCACTGTCCATGACATGAAGGGGGGAGTGTTCAAACAGTGGAGTGATTATGTATGGAGGGGGGACTTTTTGTCTGTATTCAAACAGAAAAAAGTGACATTATTTGATCAAGAAGTCATTCGCCAATATTTGGCAAAGACGTCAATTGTGTTATTTAACTTTCCTTTTTCGGCTTCGGTAGGGTTTCATTGCGTTCAATTGTAGAAAGTTTCAATGATCAACACTTTGTCTAGTAAATAATGGAGATTTTTTTCTCTAATATTTACAAAAATTTTCAATTTAATTATCAAATAATTTTTACTGCATGTATGCAAATCTGCGTATTTTAATACATTACACTCTCTTTCTCTATCTGTTTAAGTCATTCTTTTAAGAGTAATGTATTGTTTTTCTTTAAATAACTTTTTATTATTTTTTTCCTTAAATACTCGAATGCTAAAGTTTTCTTTTTATGAGAGCATATTTATTGATTTTCATTAACATCCAAGTTTACAGCGTTATCAAGGATTATTTTAATTATGTGAGCTCGTATTAATAGGAAACATACTTCTTCTAAATCTGAATACTTTTTTCTCCATTTCAAAAGAAAAAAAACTATAAAAAATCATAAGAAATATTGCAATACCGGTTGTTTCCTTATTGTTTCCGGTTTTGTGAAAACTTATCGATACAAATTTTGACAAACATCGCAGAAAAGTTTTATGTCACTTGATAAACTACCTCTCCGAATCAGAACTTTAGATCTTCCGTTGTTGGATATGTACACCTTTGGTGGCATGTTATAAATCAATTCTAATATAAAGCCCTTACACCACTCATGTCACAGCAAGTCTCTTTTGGTGTATATTCGCTCGATTTATTTCCACTAAGATATTTACAAAGAATGTGTAGCACAATTGAATGTAGCATCTGCAATGCTCTACTTCCGGCAATATCTTATGGTCCCTGGATAACATATGCGTCTGCATTGCATAGGAATTCATTCTCTTAGTTCAAATGTTACTTTTGTATAATTGCAACTGCGTTGGCGAAGTTTTGGTGACTATTTCGTTGAAAGAGAAGAATTTGTAGCACAATCTGCCACTTTTAAAATGTAATATAAAGCGCGCGCGTGCGAAGTATCCAGTAGCGAACATGGATTACGATTATGTCGAGGGAAGGGTTGTATTCTAAGAAAATGTAGACCAAAGATCCGAGGTGTAATCTGTATGATAAAAGTTAAAAACCTATTGGTCCATGGAGAAGGTAAGACCCTAAGACCTAACCTTTTGTATGCCACTGTAAGTATTCTTTTGGAATGATTTACACTTTTTAAATAATTAAAAAAGAAAAAACTTGCTCAACCTTTAACATCAAATCTCAACAACTTCTTATGTTGTCATTCTAGAATTTAATTTTTATAAAAACAAAGATAATACTATAAATATAAATGCAAAAGACTATTTAGAAAGTAAAATGATATTTACTAAGTCTATAGTTGTGTGTGTTGTGCTGTATTTTGTTTTTATTGCTTTTCGACTTACTTTTTAAAAGTTGTAACATTTTAAGCGGATGGTACTGTGCTCCTTTTTCAATCGAAAAATACAACGGAATAAAATTAAGCTTGAGTATCATAAATAATTCATACAGTTTTAAAAAAAGTAGAGTGTATGAAAAATCGAAGTACTCGCATATATTTATTTCAAAAATGTTGCTTGTAGTTTTTAATATTTAACTGCTAAAACTGTTTTTTTTTAATGCATCTTCATGGTATGCACAAATTTTAAAACATTTTTTTTATTGAGAACATTAATAGATCTCGTGCACCACACAATGTATCACACGGGGGCGTACAACACACAAGACAGAAGGAAGGAATACAACACAAATATATATGCCTTCTCCAGGATTCGAACCCAGGCCCTATGGCACCGCAGTCAACGTCACTAACCACTATACCGGATAGGCGGCAAATTTGGACATTTGGAGTTCTGAAGTAAAAAAATGTATCCCTTCTTCCGAAGAAATGCATATATGCTCTTGTTCTGTTGTTGACAAATCAGGCAATTTTATATTTAGAAATTAAGATAAAAATAATCGAAAGCAAAACAAATGTCGAAACATATAAATTAAATACAAATGAAAATGTTGACATATATCACATACATGGCTGACGTGAATAATGGCGTTGTTTTACTGCAGTATTACACATTCTTTTGCAATTTCCAGTAATGGGGTTTAAAAATGAATACAAAAATGCGCAAGAACCCTAAAAGTTGTGCCAGAAATGAAATGCCTTATTTGTATAGATCGTCTCCTATATTCTGTAAGACTGTTAAGTTGTATCGATGAGTTTGTACTATTAATTATTTATTGAATGCCAAGGAGCGACCAGCTTTGCAATACTCAACATGCATCATTTTGTTAAAATGCTTTTACCTCTATTTATGTGATATGATCAACCAGTGAAAGCTAACTCTAGACTTGGAGATGTGTATTTTGTTTTCCATGTGTCAAAATGTTTTGTAACAATGAGCTTTCAAAACCCGGATTAATTTATCAAGCATTTTTTATTTAAATTACTGTTGCGCAAATTGAGCATAAAAAAATTCATATATTTATTTTTGAAAAATATATATATAAAGCAGGTGAAAAATTTACCATAATAATGTAAATCTTATTAATTTAGTCTGTATCTCTTTGCGTTCATTGCTACTAACTAAAAGTTTGTTTCAAATGGACTGCATTTCGGCAGATAAGCCATTTGCAGACACGACAAATCCCTAAGAGTGGGAGCCATTTCATTAGGGGCACCATCTAGTGGAGACTTCCGGTACCAAATTAGAATAATTGAATTTTATTCAATTCAGAATCTCGCTGGATGCTAACTATTGCCGTGATTTAATTTTTCCTAGAGTACCAGAGCCAAATAGATACTCAAGAGATCTCTTACATGCCACATAATCATATGACATGGTGGCTACGATTTTCGTAGCCAGAAAAATGAATCGATTCCTTCCGGGGTCGAACCAGCAGCCTTAGGCTTACGAGACGGGCTCGCTACCTTTAAGCCATCGAGCCGACATCCACTAAAAGTTAGAGATACAGTTAGTCAGAACTCTTTGATTCATGCGAAAATTTCTTTATTTTAAGCATATCAATGTATCTTTTAAAAATGTATCTTCGTTGCACTATTCAAATGCGTGTTTCAGGTTTAATTACATTACACGGTTTTAAAACCACATCCCATTGAAGAATTAATTTTTGAAGCTGTTATTAACGAGCTACATGATAGATTTTCAGTAGAAATCAAGGTTAATGTGCAAAAATCGCATTCTGTGAGTTATTTGCCCCTAGGAAACATTCCGGGGGAAAATACCGATGTGTGCATGTTTTTAGGTATTTTGTTTTCATAAGAAAATTTTTTCTGAAAATTTCAACAATGAAAGCAAACAAAAGAAATACACCTAACGCCTGTTGATTCACCTAGCTCCTATGCAAATATAAAACAATGTTCTTGTTCAGAATTATTCCTCTCCATTGCCACGAACATTTGTTTCGTTCTCTTCTCATTCTAGATTCCATTTTCCCCTGGAGGATAATCGTCTGGCCCACCTGTTACTTCATTTGCGTGCGTGCGGTGGCGCCAAACGATCGTAAAAGCGCGATCCACCCTCTTCGTGACGGAGAACGAATCTGCGAATGGCCATTAGGACCTCCCATTCCTCACGACTGTTCTTTTTCCTTCTCCCTTCACGTCGGATCGTTTGACACTGAGCGAGGGGCGGTGGTGATGGACAACGGTTGTTTAAGAAAAGATACGTCACGTGATGGCAAAATCGAACGTTTGTCATTGGAGCTGTTACGAATCAGTGTGATAACTTCACGATATTTGAAATGTTATTTTAAATTCGTCTTCGTTTAGTTGCTAAAGAATCTTGAATAAGTACTAGGAATATTTTTTGTAACAGAAAAAAAATTATAATATCAATGCATGATCTTGATGTTGGATGCATATTGCCCACTGTCTTTTGAACTTAGAAATATTAAATCGGACTGAGGTTTCATTATTATTATTACTAATTTTGATGCGAATACTGCAAATGGACACTACATCCCAGGAGTCTAAATATAAAAGTCACCGTATTCAGGAAAAACAATGCACAGAAAGAAAATTGTCAGCAAGATAAAACATGCGATACTGAAATAAAAAAAATAACCTTATTAACAGTGAAATATTTTCTTTTATCAAAAAATCTTTTCTGAATTTCGAATATAGTTTTCAGAAAGTAAATGGCCTCCTATTAATGATCACTGTCCAGTCGTATGTTTGAGTCTCCGTGCCACTGAAAACTAATATTTAAGGGTTGATGATTGTTAAATCTATTGGTGAAGCTGAGAGCTCTTACGATGGATGAGTTTGGAGAACGATATGCTACCTCAAGTATCATCCTCGTTCTTTAACCACTGCTCAGAACTACGAGGTCCATCTGAATAACCCTTGTTAAGTTCAGAAATGCGATATTAATATACAGGGTGATTCTAAACTGTTTTTACAAATTAAGTGGGGTGATAGTATCCATTCACTCAATGAATAACTACATAGAAACATAGGGTCACATTCCATTCTGAGAGGCAGAAAAGAGGAAATGACATTATCTTATTAATTAATTTAATTAATTAATTAATGAAATTACACTATCCCTCGTAATCACCAGATATTTTTCTTGAACGTCTGGGTAAGTATCCTTGGTGATTATCTGGTAGGCCATTACATCTAGCCAGACCGTTTGACCGGCAAAACACACCATATCTTCTTGAAAAATAAGCATTTTCTACTTTATTGTAGGCTCTTCTGCTCCCCATCCAGAGAGACATAGGGTTTATGCATGAGCGAACCTCAACACGTGATTCTATCAGGATCAGCAACTTCTTGAATGACACATATCCCACACGATGGATCGGACGCGGTGGACCTCAACCCACTGTAATCTTTCTTCTGAGGGCATATGAAATCTTTAGTGCACGAGGCGCCTGTGAACTCAGCCGAAGATCTAGTGGTGAGAACTGTTGTTGTCGCGGGTAAAATTAACACGATACTAGGAATCTTCGAGAAGGTGCATCAGTCGTTCGCTCGCGTTGTCACCTGTGCAAGGACACGCATGATCGGTGTTTTAAAGCAGTTGCTGTGAGTTTTCACACATTTAACAATAAATCTAATTGTGAAACTTTTGGTATCGTTCATTTGCTTTCCCAACACTGTTGTATGTTCAGGCTGGAATTCTAATGTTCCTCTTTTCTACCGCTCAGAGTGAAATGTGACCCAATGATCCTATGTAGAGATTGCTTGTCTGGATGGGTACTATCACCCTGTAAAATCCATCATCAGGAAGTCACGGCAGAATTAGTATATTTATTTTAAAACCCATCTCACTTGTTAAAAATGGCGTGACTATCCAACTTCCCCGGATCACATTCTGTGTTGCATCGAACTTTCTAAGGGAGACTTAACATCTGATCTCTTTACATTATTCATTTTTGACGGTCAACAACCATCTGGAGCTGATGTAACGTATTTCAGATTTTCCGAGGATAAGCAATAACAACAGAAATGTTTTATTCCGTTAATTCTTAGGATCTATTTTGTTCGAAGATGTTAGAGGAGCCAATCATGAATCAACTCTCTCAATACCAACATCCGATCAGAAAGCTTTCTTTCGGGTCATTTCTACTTCTATTTCCCACGTCTAATTATTCTGCTACGGCACTGCTAAGGTGAGGCGATGTTGATGCCTCTGTTAAGGCAGCATTCCTCCTGTGAAAGGCTGTGTTAGGACGACATCGAGATGCTCGAAGCTGTGAGCCTTGATAGGTCACAGCAAGTGTGAGAGGGTCCAAGCGAATCTCAAAGTCAATCTGAGAGAAAGCTGGAGCGTCGTAGAGTGTTGAAGCCTGTAGAAGTGGCTCTCTAACGTCTGTGTAGCCTTTTAGCGTAGCTAGAGTCTCTGAGTTTCCCCTTTTCGTGTATCTTTAAAAACCGAATACGTTACGTTTTCCCAAGCCCCACCTGATGTAGAATCACTTATGTTTGCACGTAGCCGGTATTACTATTCAGCTATTGGTCCTAGTCACCACTCACATGGTGGACTTTGGAGCTGGAGATTGGTGTGGGAACTGCGCTGGTAAACTCTCAATCGGCTGGATAAAAAGAGGTCAAAGGTTGACTTGCCTTAGAACATAAAGCTCAGAGTATCCGGTCTCCGATAATTTCCCGCTCCTGACCGTTGAGACGTCACTAGTTCCCTAACAGGAAATGGGTCCTTCGGTGGAAACCACCGCACTACAAAGCAAAGCCTAACTGCATAGCTCCTCTCAGTTGTAGCAGCTCCCCTTTCAAATTTGTGGGTGGCAGCGGTAGCCAAGTGGTCAAGGTATCGGACCATGGCTAGTGTGTCATGAGTTCAAGCCTAGTACCACTGAAGACCCACGCTGTAGGGAAGCGATGCACGTTAAATCTTTCGAGAGCTGAAACGTCCTACCGTTGGTGTGGTAGTTAGGAGAGGGAGGTGCCAGCTCATGTGTCGTCCACGTCACTTGGCCATGGCTCAAAATTACGTGGTCCGTCACCAAAAGCCCTCGTGTAGCTGAGCAGTGCGACGTTAATATTCACTCACTCACTCCAGATTTGTGGGCAGTAATAAATGTATATTATAATACTTCGTGTCTAAGTTCTGATACAAAAACACAAGATTATATGTTGTGACTCAGATGGTAGCAAACTTTAATAAAATTTCAAGACGTTTCGAAGTTGGAACATTGTATGGCCTACATCCCCCCCTCCCCGTTCCTTAACAGAAATTCTTGATTTGACACTGTTTCGTAGTATAAATTATCCATAAAATTTCTCTTGGTTTGTAATACTCGTATTCACCCACCTAGTGAATGTTTTTAAATTTAAAAAGGTTTTGTGTAAATTAGGAAGTTTATTTGCCTATATTTATCAATGTGTGATGATCACCATTCTCTAAATTATGGAGCAACAATGAAAGTATTTGCTTCAAAAACTTCTTTTTCTGTGTCGATTTATGCATTGTTTTCTTTATTTTTCATTAAATCAAGAAAAGACTGCAAGCTCTATTTAAAACATTTCAAGGTTTCTATTTTGTTCTGAAACCTTCAAAATAGTTATTTTTTTATTTCTATATATATTTTTTAAATTATTTTTTTATTCTAAATTTATTTCATAACACTGAATCCAGCAAAATGTTCTCTGCTGCGTCTTTTTCTCCGAAAAACTTTACCCCTTTTTAGTTTTTGAGCCAAGTTTCTCCTACAGTTTTTTTTTTTTTTGCTTTATTTTTTTTTCAGTTTGTTTAAATATTTTATTTTAATTTCTGGTATTTGTACATTTTATCGCTAAAAGCCTTTTTAAAAACAAGCATGTAATATTTTTGCAACGTCCCAATCGTTTTAAGTAGTATTTTAGAAGTACGCAATTTTTCATGTTTATATGTAACATGATAGCTTTGCGACATGAAAGACGTGATATGGAAAGCATTTTATACTGGAAAGAAAATAGAGTGGATTCAGAAGCAAAGTAAAATAAGAGTAAAATAAAATAAAATCTATGTGAGATAAATCTATAATTGTTTTTCCTATAGGATAAGGAAACCAAAGTACGTTATTAATGAACAGTATTTTAAATTCCGAAAGAAATGAGCTTTTCAAATTTATTTCATAACATTTGGAGAAGGCAGCCTTAAAAAGATAACAGTCGCCCCCGGGTGGGCTCGAACCACCAACCTTTCGGTTAACAGCCGAACGCGCTAGCGGATTGCGCCACGGAGGCTTATGGGCAGCTAAATATTCATTATTCTAAAAAAAGTACTGCCAATCCTGTTATTTAACCAGGTGATTAGAAAAGTGAAAGTGATTCCCGATAAGATCATGTGGTTTTCTTATAAGGGTTACCAAATGACCATTTACAAAAGCATTTAACGAAATAAGAATTTATTTTAACTTTGATAGATTTAATTTTAAATTTAAAAAAACTTTTAACTTTAATTCTAAATAAATTATTTTTACTTTTTTTTAAAAAAAAGTTCTTATTACAATACTCAAGTGTGCAAGCATTTAGATTGCAAAAGAAAGACACATCGACAGGATTAAAATGTCGTCCGAACCCTTTTAAAAAAATGATTCATAGGATATAAACTTTATTTACACGAGAAGGTAGGAAACTTATATTTTAAAATTTAAATTGCAATTCTGTGGTTTTCATATTCGTTTTACGAAATTACGAAGCTGTGTTATATAAAATAATCGTGGTTTAACGAAAAGAGTTCAAAAATCCGAAACTAAATTTAGATTCTTTTCTTCTTTTCATTTTTCTTTTATTGGATCATCTCTACGGGCTGCACATTTTGCATGATTTCTGTAAAAAAAAAATTCATGGTTTTTTTTAGTAATAAAGGTAATAAAGTAGGATCCCGATTTAACGAATTTTTCTCTTTTCCCGATTAAAAAGCTGGCAAAAAACCTTATTTAACGAATAATAAACACCGAATTAACGGATTTTTTGACAGCTGGAATATTTTTTTTCTTAATTTGTATTAGATTTTTTTTCAAATGATGTCCTGTTTGCCCAGAGCAACAAAAAAAAATACTTCTTGTAAGCAGCAAATTTCTACAAGAAAGGATGAAGACCTTATATAGATTTTACACGTGCAGATCAGGGACGTCTTAAGGTATGTGCCAACTGGGCCCGGGCCCAGGGCCTCGTTTCGTTCTCGACTTTGTTTTAATAAGATCATGATTCGGATAATATTTTTAATGGTCAAACTTTATTCCCGTACATATTCTCTGAAAAACAGGGAATTTCAAACTGCATGTCAATTGGCAAAAGTGGTAATACTATGTTATAATCTGATGACCGTTGTCCATGTCTAGGCCTAGTCCAAATACCATAAACAATCCTTCAACTCATTTAATCGAAATGCAGCCATCGGTCGAACCAGTTTGTGCCTAAGTTTTTGAGACTGTGAGTCGTGCACATGTGTATTTGTATAAAATAACCATTTGAACGAGTATTTGACAAAGCATGCTATATACTGTCTACTTTTAAAGATTTCATCTAGGGCCTACTTTTCATTGAGGCTTCAAAAATATTAAGATTTATCTGGTCTCAGGGCCTCAAAGAGTCTCAAGACGTCCCTGGTGTAGATGAGTCATGATTGTAATCTTTCGTGAGTAGGACAGGAAATTCCTTTCTTACTTCGTTCCAATCCACAATGCAGTTGATATTTTAAGATTTTAACGATAATTATACATTTGTTGATGAACTGCTTATACCTGTGCAATTGAAGTTGAGAAAGTTGTTGATTTGTCGGAGACAATAAATAGCAATTCTAATGTTGAAATTCATAAAGGAACTATTATCAAAACTGTTTCATTTTCTAATGTTTTAAAATGTTTGGAAATTGTGAAAACATACCCTCACTTATATATATATATATATACTGCAGGATGTAAATGATGCAGTTTTTTATTCAATGCATACAGTCAGAGTACTTCGTCGTATAACTTTCTCTCTTACTTTATGGTGCCAAAAAATAAATCAATTTAAATTGTATTTTCAAGTGATGAAAGCGATTTTGAACTTATTCATCACAGGAAGATAAACACTTTAGATTACGATGAGTAGCAGCGCATTATGTATGTGCATTTTGAAAATTTCTCCATGTATAAAATGAGAAAATAAATGTCTTTAATATGTTTCCATGTGAAATTTGATTATTTTGTTATGGAAATACTTTTTAAAGAATTTCGTAAATAATTCGCGTATTTTCTAAGTGCGAATTTTTTTATGCGGTCTCTCTCCTCCGCATAAAAAAAAATTCTGCAGTATTTCGACGAATTTGTGTGTTATATGTAAGAATTTATGAAATTTTTGAATATTTTTTTTGTGTGTGTGTTTTTTTATGCGGTCCCTATCTACCGCACAAAAATAGGTTTAACTGTATAGATAATTATTTGATAACAAATTTATTAAGGGAATAAATTGAGTATAAAAATTAATTGAGTCTTAGAAAATAGAAAACGGAGTTAAGAAGAATGCTTATGTTCTTTGATATACCCTTCGGTTGATGTACAGAGTGTTGACGCATTTATTTGTTAAAAAAATTAAAAATTCCTGTGCATAGAACTCATTCTATTTTCAAGCAGTTGGGCATTCAGAAGCGAAGATAACATTTTATATTAGGAATATTTTAAATTTTAAGCTTAATAAACTTACAATGTTTCATTTTTTGGATATCTTATAAATCTAGGGTCTTATTATAATCTATTTAATACAATTCTTCAAAGTACACAAAAGAAGAATTAACGTAGATTTTAAAGATTGTCTAAATTCTTATGTGTATATAAATATATATGTAATAATTCCTTTTAAATTCATCTTAAATAACATTTTAATTTGTAATTGTCCTTACTTACCCTTCAGATTCTCACGTAAATAGTTAATTATTGGCTGCCTACCTGACGGAAATAACCATAATCATATCTTTTAAGAATTAAAACATCAGCGTATTTAAATTAAACTTAGATAAGACATTCTCGTACGATATCTTGCCGCCAACAAAAAAACTCCATCCATGGAAGTCACGAATTCGGAATTCCTGTTTTCCGCTTCATATAAAAGCCGAGATTCTGGAAAATACGCTCTTTTTCTTCTCTTCGTCGTGTAATACGCGCATAGGTTTTATTTGTGCTTTTTGTCGGCCATATTATGTTTGAGTGTGTCTGCATGAACAATAAACTGGATTAACCATCAACAAAGGTCAACCTCATCAATTATATCCATATTACATCAACCATCTAAGTATTGATCTCATCGTTACAGTGACCATTACCATATATATATATATATATATATATATATAGTAACATAAAATGAAAGAAATACATGGCATAATAAAATTGATAATACAAAATAATATCACTAACAAAGCTAGAAGATCTAAACCAGATTTCAAGAAACATACTTTAAAAATGATGGAAGAGTCTATTATAGAGGAATTAACTAAGCGTATGTATAACATTGAACAGAATTAGAACTTTAAAATGCAAGAAGCCAAAAGAGTCAATAGACTAAAATGAAGACCTGTTATGAGTTCTAAAGCTGTTGCTGAATTAGGACCAGCAAAATTAGGGTTAAATAAATTTTATGGATCCTACCTTCCCCTGTTCAGCAGAAATTTTATACATAACAGGAAAACATACCAATATTTAAAAGTTGGGCCTAAAACCAACCACGTGTAATTTGCAACCAAAAGAAATATATATATATATATATATATATTCAAAATTTCTCTAAAAGAGAGAGATAAATTACATGATTAATACTTAAAAGAATATCAATTGCTAGATAACAAGACAACAGAATTTAGAAGGAGATATGAAAGATTGAAATTACAGAGTAAAATATAAACGAATGGATGCTTCAGTATTATCAACATTGCTGACTTAGGACAACTTGTATACATAAAATTTTCTTTAAAAAATTCCTTCTGTATAAAAGTGGGGTTGAACATGTTTTTTGGCCAGCCAACCTTCCCCCTTTTTTTTGTTAATAATACCAAGCAAATACCAATTGGAAATAATGGATAGGAAATCTAAATCCATTATAAGGAAAAGGTAACTTACCCAAAAATTGCATACTGAAATGCAGAGCCCGCGCTAAATCTGAGTACAATAAACAAGTTATTGCCAGATTCTGGACCCAAATACAATTTCAAAACAAAGCAAAGGCTGAAAAATAGCACTTAGTAAAAGTATGAAAAGAATAGAAATAATAAAATAAGAAATGTAAACATACTACCATTATCTTAGAGACTCTTAATATGGTTTAAAAGTTCTAATATATTCTAAAAAAGTAATTTTATCTAAAACTAGAAACTGGGGGTATTTAAAACCATCTAGGAAGAATAATAAATCTATAATATAAACCTTTTAAAACTAATATATATATATATATAATAACTTAAATTGATATTGATTCGGAATTCAAAGATAAGAAGATGTTTATAACATCTAATTCATAAATTCTAATACATTAAATACATGTTGGTTTATTACTGATTTAGTTGACCTTGAATTTCTGATAGATTAATTGGTTATACCAAGAAATGTTATATAATTAATGGTTTTCATGCACCTTTGTAATAGGGATTAATATTCTCTAAATAATGATGTCATTTCTATAAATAACTAGTTATTCCCTTCGCCTAGACACGTGGCTGTGTTTTTTTATGATGCGCTTATCCCTGTTCTTCCCTGTATATAAAAACTTGATATTTCAATAATTCCCTCGCTTGTTTTTTGGCACTGTACGAGAAGCATGCTAGAATAAATGATGTGGTCACGAACAAGCCTTTTTAATTTTTCGGATACGACCGCTTAATCACCTCTAATCAAAGTGTAAATTTTTCGCGGGAAAATATATATATATATATACTAGCTTTTACCCGCGGCTCCGCTCACGTTGATGTCTTTAAATAACCGTCAAAGTCGTAATCATTATCATAATAAAGTAAATAATATAATATGGTAATTTTTTTATTGCTTGACTGGAACCAATAAAATTTAAAAATTCTAAAATTGAGCTTAGTTTAAAAAAACTTAAAACGTAATTTACTATAATAATTAACAACAAATATTCAATAACTTAAACTATTAATATTTTTAAAAATCGGAAGTATCTACATTTAATATATAATTTCTCTTTAAAAGAACTCAAAACAGAATATTATTCTAAGATGCTACTGTATACCAAATTACATGTTCTTCCGTCAGTTGCAAATATGTGAAGATTTGGGCATTGGACACACCGATCAGGCTACATATAGTTGGCCATGGGGAAAACATGGCATTTCCAAATGCACCCCTGCTACCTGAATTGTTAGCTTTATTAATAGCAACAGTAAAACTGAAAATTGAACTTGTTTGACTTGAAACGGTCAGTGGGGATACTTGGAATTCGAGGTATGATAACACTATCCCTTTTCATGACATATGTTCAAATATTGGCGCGAAGTATATTCTGCATCAGTTTTGTGGCTATGTTCCTTTACATAGTCGAGGAGCATCGAGATTTTGCATAACTGGTACATTTAGGATAAATTCTGTTACTTGATGTTACAATGCTATAAAATCGTACTTAAATTCTCAAATAATTTCATTATCGATGCCATTTCCGTCAACACGTCTAGGGCTAATCATTCCAAAATCATGCAGCTTCTTCCTAACCATTCTGAAAACCTTTATTGCGTTTAATTGTAGATGTGTTCATTGAAAGGCATATTTGGTTGTTTTTCATCGCAAAATATCTTCCGCTATGTAGTCTGTGTACTTATTCCAAAAGGTTTGAGGATTAGAAAGACCGAAGATGAAATAAGTATTACGTAAAGCTCCCTAATTTTATTCGGCGAGTGACATTGTACGGATGCCTCCATAGTTTATTTTCAAAGTAATACCTCCATGTAAAATATCTAGGTTTAGTATAAGTGAAAAATTTTATGCAAAATATGAATATTTGAATAAATGAAATATGAAAATTAGGTTAAAAATTCAAAGTAATAATACTTTCAAAACTATTCAAACTAATTAAAACTTCAATTAATATTACCATAGAATTTTCAATATCCCGCGCGTGCAATCCGCTAAACCTGTATTTGGTTTCCCTCTTTAAAAAGTGGGAGAAACAGATTGTGCCGGAATAGAGAACTTCTTAACCAACTTGGCGATATTTCTCAAAGTTTGAGTTTGACATTTAGCAAACGTAAAGTAATAAACGTCAGACGTTTAATAAAAAACCATTTAAAAAATTGCTATTTGTAAGGATTCTAAATTACACTATGTTTCAGTTATTTGTTACAAATGTGAGAAATTTTTTATTAAAATTTTCATTATTGACCACAAATGCATAATTTTGCACCAACTTGGCGGGGAGTAAGCAACGTCAACGTTTTACCCGCATAGTTCCCGTTCCCGTAGGAATATGGAGATAAACTATATCTTATGTTACTTGCTGATAATGTAGCTTTCCATTGGTGAAAGAATTTTTAAAATCGGACCAGAAGTTCCCGAGATTAGCCGGAACAAACAGACAGACAGACAGAAAAAAATTTTAAAAATTGGTTTTTTGTTATGAGTACCGTATATACTTTTAAGTGTATTAAGTAAAAAAGCTGTTAATTGGAAATTACAAACAGACACTTCAATTTTATTTATTTTTATAAATGCTAAATATTTATTTAATAATTAATTTTTATTGTTTTTTGTTCCCGAAAATTGACAACATCAAAAGAATATGTTGAGCGGCGTATTGGAGCATACTACGAGAATAGTGGACTTACAACCCTGAATTCCGTCCCCCCCTTTGAAAAATCTCTATGTGCGCTACTGCATGGTCCTGTAAATTTTCCTTTAGTATCAATTTGTTTCTAGTGCTCTCGACAAAATTTAATGACAGCAATATTTAGCATTCAGCGAGGGCTTGCATTGAATCAATTCAAGAGCCAAAAGTTTGGTAGTGAAAGACGCCGCTAGATGGTGCCACCAATGAAGTCGCCATCACATTTAGGGATTTGCCGTGTCTACAAAGGTCAGACTGCCAAAATGCATCCCATTCCGAAAAAAAAAATTTAAATCTTCCGGTACTCTTTTGGAGGACCCTCTGAGCATAAAAACTTACACATTCTTGTTCATTGAATTCCTTCTTAGAATGAATAAAATTAATTATATTAATAACTATGAATTATATTATAGCTTCAATCTTTATATATATATATATATTCCCTTTCCAAACACCAAATGAAAATACACGAAAAAACTCTTCATTTAATTTTTAATAAAATTTTAAGATACATTTAACTGGAACCAAAACAACAAGTTTATGCATAAACCTTTCTACAAGGGAATGACTAGCTTATCTTTTGTATTTTAGGTCCATTTTGCTTCCAAGTTTAAAATAAAGTATTATGAAAATAGTTTGTGTTGTTGCTAAACTATACTTTGATAATGTAATAAATTTGAATCGGAATCTGAGTGTGTGTGATTAATGACAGTGGCAGTGCTGGGAATGGCCTTTGTGCGTGGGTTGATCATTAATCTCCATTAACTCGCGCATTTGACGCTAACGGGGGTAGTATTCAAAAGTTACACACCACTCGACAAATGACTGCGACGAGATTAGACTGTTCTATGGGGGATGCACCCAGATCAATTGCTCAAGGTCATTATGTTCCCACTTGTATTAATTCGGTAACAATCTGGTTACTGATTCAATACTGACTTTTAATGTTTGATATACACTCTGAAATCCAAAGTGATATGTTTTACTACTTTTTAATCAGCAATGAATACAACTCCTAATTCTTTAAGGTGCTTTAAAGATTTCTCATGAAGGCATTTCTTACAATTCGTTGTAAGCTCTAAATGTTGTCTCATGAGGCGGGAGGGGGGGGGACTCATTGCATTGATTGAAATCTAACACAGCTATATGTATCTTAGTTTAATAATAAAAAAAAGAAGATTATGAGATTTTTTTAAATTTAAAGTGGTAAAAGTTTAATAAGCTTTTTACATTGTAATTCAGTGGCCACAGTAGTCTAATGGTCAAGGTCACGTGGCTGGCATGTTATGAGTTCAAGCCCGTGTGTCACTGTGTAGAATGGCCGCCGCATTAAATCTGTCGTGGTTCAAAGCTCTCTCATTGTCATGATGGGGTAATTTGGAGAAGGGGTGCTAGCTCAGGAGTTATCCTCGTCACTTAACCATGGATCTAAATCATGCGGTCCGTCACCTATAGCTCTCGTGTTTCTTTTTAGTGTGACGTTAATAAACACCCCCTCACTCACATTGTAACTAAGCTGTTTCTATGTTATAAATTTATTACGAAATGACCTTTACAGTGATGGTCAAAACTGTGGACAATTTTGAAAATTTTTATGTTTTTAAAGTTTGTATGCTTATAGAAAATGTCACGTCGCACAAAATGCAAAGTCTTTGACATCACTTTAAAGAAAATTTAATACTTAATTCAATACGAAAAACAAAATTCAAATATTTGCAATGTAAAAAGAAAAGTTCTGTTGCAATAACTATCGATATATACGTTAGATATACTGATAGTAGCAGTGAGCTAAAAGTGTGATTGGTGGGTTTTACCTTTATTGTTTATTTCAGCTTCACACTGATGTTTCATTGAGCTGAAAATAGATTTAAGCTGTTCTTTCATTATTACCTGATGTCAGAAAACAATTATAGCCTCAATTAATTAAATCCCTTTTATTTCCTTTATTTTGAAGCCCTATATTTAATAAGCTTTTGCAGACTTAGAACTGAACAGCACGGCTAAACAGTGCACCAAACACTTTCCATTTTTTTATGAATCTTATTGGCTGGAGAAAATTAAATTCTTTAAAAGATATTATACCCAAGAAAAGTGGAAATGAATTAAAGAAAAACCGTTAAGATTTAAATTTAAAAATATATTGGTCTATAATGTAAATTAATTTTAAAAATAATAAACAGAAAGAAAAAGGCTATCAGAAACAAAAATCGAGTTTATTGAACTCTGAAGATTTAATTTTTATTGAATATTAATTTGTTAAACTGGAGAAAAAATATCATAACTGTTTAAAATTATTTATAGTTTAAAATTTTTAGAATTTGAAATTGTTATTTTTAATAAAAATTAAGGCGACACATGATGCCATCTAAGCAAATATCTTTATTTTTAATATTTGGAATCAGATTTGAATTTTAATTTATATAAGCTAGTTCTCTAAAACCCATCCCATAATAAATAAAAAAAATGGAAATTACTATAAAATGTCCTTAAAATTAAAATTTATTAAATCTGTACTGTTATTTGAATTTCTAAAACTTTCCCAACTATATATACTATTCTTACATTTTTCTTTTCTTGAATACCTCATAATTTACTACATATAATTGCATATAGGTTTCCTACTAAATCTGCTGAATAAATTTGTATGATCTAATTTTATTTTTAAACACATAAAAAATTCTCAAAAAGTCATTAATTTTGACTTTGAATTTTTTTAAAACGTATGCATTATTGAAGTAATTTCATACACAGTTGTACAAAACATATAGTTAAGAGTATTCATAAAAAATTTACCCCTTTCCCCTACTTCAATTTACGGGATTCAATTTGTCTACGGGTTCAAAAAATAGTACATGAAAGAAAGTTTTAAATGGAGAAATATCAATTTAAAGTTTCAATTCCTTGAACAGCGTCAATTAAAATCCATTTTCATCTGCGACATGTTAGAAAAAAAATCATTATTTATCAGGATATTTTCTATATAGCAGTCTAAAATGTGGATATGGCAGTATTTTTTAAACTCCTACCATTCTTTAAAAATTGTTAAGAAATACAAATACGTTGAAATGGTCAATTGTTTCAAAAAAAAAAATCGCATTTTAAGTTTTTGATTTTATGTTATAAAGCATTTATTAGCTTTATAAAATTGTTAATATTTGTTTCTAGGTCGCTCACAAGCAGAGATATTAAAGAATTAGTAAAGCGCGAAAAGCCGAAAGTGTGTATCAGAGTTTATATGCCCTTAAACTTGTCAAACAGGATTTAAATATCGTATATTTCTTAAAAATATAATTTTAACAAACTTTTCATTTAATAGAAAAAATAATTACGCATTTTGAGAGTATTTAAAAAGTAAATCTAGTACAGTATTTTTTTTTTTTTTTTTTTTTACATTCAACTTGATTTGATAAAAACTATGTTTAGTTACAAAACTAAAGTTATCTGATTTATTTGATAGAATTTATTAGCTCGTATAATTTTTTTTAGTAATTATGGGTAATAACAAATAAATACAAAGCAAATAGTTCCATAAATGTCAGTACAAAACAAATAGGTACCGTAATAAAGTTTCAGTTTCCGAAAACGAACGAATTAATACTGATTTAAATATTCCAATTGTTAGTGATTCAAAAGGATAATTTAATTCGTTAAAACCTACATTTGTTCCAGAAAAATATGAAAAAATATTGTTTTGAACTTAGGATTTTTAAGCAATATGATTTCGTTATTATGTTGTCATGTGTGTTTGAAAGAAAAGTTAGTGCTGTGCAAGACTCTATGTTTGGGTTAGCCATGCATATGACTTAAAAATTTAAGAGACTTCAGGGATCCTTAGATATATTGAAACCTTACCATGTAATTATAGATGTATTAACATTGAAACGTTTGCAGAAATAGACGAAATTTGAGAAACAGAGTTTAAACGACATTCTCTACCAGTGGCAAAAGTTGCCAGAAAAAAAATAGATTAGCTAAAATCTAAAAAAATGAGCAAACAGAAGGTATAAGCTTTAAAACTGGTGAATTTTAAGTAAGTAATTGTGTAAATATAAAAAATATCTTACTAAAAATGTACAAAAAGTGTATTTTTCTCGAAATCAATTTTTTCGTATATTATGAAAATTTCAAAAATGATAACTCAAAATATTACCGATAAATATCTTTAAAACTTGGTACCGTTTTTTCTTCTAATTTCTAGTGTTTGTGTAACGGTGCTGTAAAATATGGCAAATTTCTTTTATTGGCTGTTCAACTAGCTCTGGAATTTTTACTTACATTTGTAACCAAAAGATTTTAGATACGTAAATAATTATTATTTTAATTCTAAATTTATTGAATTTGGGTCAATAGATTTTCAAGTAGACTTTTTTTAATGTATAATTTCTTCAAAATTCCTTATAAATTTACCAATTTTCTGAAGTTTAAATAATTTATTGAAAATATTTCATAAGCATAGCTTATTTACATACAAACAGAAATTAAAAATGCTATAAGTTTTTTTCTAAGGGATGTTTTTAAAAGAATGGCTCCGAATGTATTCGTATACCTTAAACAACTTGATAAAAAATACGAATAGAGATCTAGAATTTTACAGACATGTGTGGAATAATTCAAGAGCATATAAACCAATAAAAAGATGGAGATCTTGATCGTATTGCTCATATTTGATCGGATCGTTGTGCATTAGATCTTTTTAAACTGATGTTACATCTGCAAAATTAAATTACATTATTGGTTTTAAAATTTCAACGCCATACATACTGTAAGAAAAATATTTGAAGGGAAAAATTGCTTTAGAAGTTGCGCTTTCAAATATACCTTTTTTCTCAAAACAGATATATATATATATATATATATATATATATATATATATATATATATATATACATAATGAACAATCGTATACTATCTAAATTTCATAAATCTAATAAAACAAAGCAATAAATTGAAATATAACAAAGTAGTATAGGTAAAAATGAGATAACCTAAATAGTGTAATGGAAAACTCTTAGCGTTTGGAACTACGATTTTGGGGTTAAACGTAATCTTTAAGGCTAACAACCTCTTCCTCTATATTAATGAATATCACCCGGTTGTAAGGAAGAGACAATGTGCTAGATTAATATTTCATATATACAAACAATAATAATCAGAATACTATAGGAATATTACAAAAATATAATAACTAACTGTCTAATGACTAATACCAAGTAAAAATTACCTAAGAAAATATGCCCCGGAGACTGAAAATTAAATATAGGAATAAAATAGAATGTGTGTGTTTAAGAAAATATCACGGTTGAATTACTTTAATTGTATATATACATCCTGATTTAAATAATTCACTACGAAATCTAATTCATCTAATCTATTTAAAGCAAAACGCCAAGTAAGAGAATAATAAAGTAATTCAATGCAAAATAAGAAAATAGTAATAATAATATATGACTCTTAGGCTTGCAAAATGAGACAATGCTTCTAGGCTAGGCTTCACTTTATTTACCTACATTGATGGGAGAACAAAGACAAAATGAATGAGAGGTTGCGAGATATTTAATAACCGAGTGAAGAAAATAAAAATGCAAAAGCTTAAAAATGAGATGGAAACAAATCATGTTAGTGTTTGGACTTGAATCATTTTCGTGAAAGGACGGCTCATCCATCATCTGGGACTTCAGGCACCTCTTACGAATTGAATCCATTGAAAGAAATTACTCTTATTCTTTGTTTGACCTGAGACTTACCATATCAATAATCCACAGTTTTACCATGACTTTTACGAACGATTACATGGGTTTTTAACTGTTTTATTGGGTATATAAATTAAATGTTTGAAGTTTTCATACTGTAATGTAATAATTCCCTAAAAGAAAATCCAGTTACTATAACATCAAGATTCGTGGTAATTTTGGTCCCCACCAGGGAAGTGACTTATAATAATAATATAGAAAAATAATATTTTTCATGCAAACGTGGTATTTATTTAAGGTAACACAAAATAATTTAGTTACTTAAATAATATGAATAAGAGATTGAAGCTCTTATTTTAATAATTTATAAGTCAAAGGTTACTTGAGTTATATTCAAATGTTTGTTGAATACACTATCAGGCGAAAAGTATCCGGACACCCAGTGTTATGAACTTTGAGCATCCTGAGGCACATATTAATAATATATGATGATGGTCCCTCTTTTGCATGGATGACAACCTGCACACGTTTGGGAAGACTTTCCACCAATTTTTGATAGGTGACCATAGGAATTGCCTTCCAGGCGTCCATCACAGCTGAAGTGAGTGCTTGCAGTGAGGATGTTCGATTTGGCTGGCTACGTAATCTGCGCTCTAATTCGTCCCAAAGGTGTTCTATGGGATTTAGATCGGGGCTCTGAGAAGGCCAGTTCAGTTTTTGAACACCCATTTCGTCAAACCACGTCTGTGCAAGCCTCGATGTGTGAATGGAGCAGTTATCCTGCTGGAAGAAAACTGGGCCTTCTCCGAAATATTGCCATAGAGTTGGGAGTGCAGCATTGTCCAGAATGTTCACATACATCTCAGAGTTCATGTTTCCAATCACAGGAACTAACGGACTCAGGCCAAACCACGAGAAACACCCCCCCACCACCACCATTATGCTTCCACCACCAAACTTAACAGTCGGCACAATGCAGTCACTAAAGAAACGTTCGCCGGGCATCCGCCAAACCCATACCCGTCCACCCGACTGCCAGACTGTAAAGCGAGATTCATCACTCCAAAGAACAGTTTTCCACATGTCCACAGTCCAATGACGGTGAGTACTGCACCATTGAAATCGATGCTTCGCATTCTGTGGAGTGATATTTGGCTTGTGAGCGGCTGCAAGACTATGGAATCCCAAGTTTTTTAACTCTCGACGGACAGTCCTGCTGCTAACACTAACTCCTGACGAACTTTGGAACTCCTGAGAAATTTCCACCAACGAGGACTTGCGATTTTGTTTCACTACCTTTTCAAGTTCTGCGGCTGCGTTCACCAAATATTTTCGGCCTACTGGTTCGTTTTTCTGCCATTTCACTGCCTCAATGTTTCCAAAATTGCATCACTCACAGTGGATTTAGGCTTCTGTAGAATGTCCGCAATCTCACGAACTGATTTCCCACAAAGTTAGCATTCCACTATACTGCCACGATCAAACTCACTAAGCTCCTTTGACTTACTCTTGCCTCACAAACTTATAAATACAATCTGAGAAACCACTACCGACACTTTTATAGCTTTCAATTACGTATCAAATTGCGTCACTCGCCAGAATCACTTTTTTAAGAGGTGTCCGGATGCTTTTGGCCAGATTGTGTATTAGAACAGATCTAACACTCTGAATTACATGCTGAACAAACCCTATTCATAGTTTATATACTGACAGTCATCCACAATATAATCCCAAGAAAGACTTGAGATATGAACGCCGTATGTTTTAGAGATAGTACTCGAAACATACTTAAAATGATTGGAAAATGTAGTGTAATAAGTACATTCTGGATATATTCTGGGTTAAGATGGTGATCAAAAATTGCCGAAATAATTATAATTTATTTCGTGAAATTACATATATATCAATGGGAATTATTATAAATTATGAATTAGACATTATTTTCCTTTCTGTTATGCTGTCCAAAATTCGAATAAAATTGCGCATTTTTATAATATTATCCATAAAAATTTTGTAAATCTGAATAAATCTAGTCAAAATTTCCAAAGAATTAAAATACTGTATTTTTTTATAGAGACAGGTCCCTGGATGACGACCAAAAATGAAAAAGGATTCCTCAGATATATAGAAGTATTCCTTCACTCTAAAAAAAAGAGCACTTTTTCACTGTTTGTTTTATTAATAAATATCGTAGCTTTAAATAGACGCTTTTCTATGCAAGATCATTTCCTTCATCGATCATCGAAGAAATCGATAGATTTTAGTTTGCTTTGACGTCTGAACGCTGAAAAGAAAGAACTGGAAAAGAAAAAAGGCGATCCGTTGTAAAAAATAGAGACGGAGAGTATCTGTCTTTGCGATGTTTGAGGTTTATCTCTATTTATAGCCATTTCTTCGAGATCTAATGAAACAGAAAACATTTATCTATTGCGGTTGGCTATTTTCTTTGTCAAAATGAAATGTAGTTTCTTCCCGCTTCGACGTTCACCGGCGGCTGGAAGAAGAAAACACATTTTCTTTCCCTCTCTCAGATCTCGGAAAGATAAGGAAAATAATGACGTTTCCGATTTCTTCCTCCCTTCGTATAAAAGAATTATAGTTTACACATTGATCATTTCGTGGAAGGAAAAAGAAACGTTTCAACTGCATAATGCTTGGAATCGAAAAAAAATGCATTTATTCTGTATTACCTTTCATGAAAAATATTTGCAGAAAAGTGCCTACTTTCAAACTTTGAATTATCCTTTATTTTTTTTTTTTACTCATTTACCAGAATAAAACCATTTTTTGACTCTTTTCAATTTTTGCATAGTTTTGGAACAGTTCATTTACGAAAGTAGTATACACTTCTTCGTCGATTTGTATTACTTAAAGGAAGTATTAATACAAAAAACTTGATTTACTGATTATTATCAACGAGAGTTTCGAAACCAACATCAAATACATGTTGCTTTCTGTAATTCAATCATAATTTCGAAATATAACATTGAGTTCGGTTTTATAGAGTCGAAATGAAAATATGAAAGTATAAATTTTAAAGAAAAAATCTATTTAATATTATATATTTAAATGATTGCTTTCTGAAATTCTAAAAGCTCTCTTTATCTTTATACATATATTCACAAAGATCTCAAAACTTTTGAAAGAATATAAAATGTATAACTTCAATTTTGTTTTTCACAATTATATTTTCCAAATTAAAAAAAAAATTATCTTTCAATATACTTAAATCAAAATACTTCCCAGCATGAAAATTTAAAGTCGTGTATTTTAAAGAATTCAGATGATTTTCGTTAGTATGCTTTATAATAGGAAAACCAATGAATCTCAAAAGGAGAGTATTAAGTAAATCATGAAATATATTTTTCCCTTCTTTATACTAATGTCTGATACAAAGCATCGATGCGCTTTTAAATGTTGTGTTGTTGTATTATCCAGATCATTACTATGTACTGTATGAAGTATAAAGTTTTCTTAAAAATTTATACATTTACGTTTTTTGTATTAATATAAATATGAAGATAATAACAGAATTTAAAAGAATAATTATTAAATAGTATTAAAAAATATAGCTTATTTTTACTTTTGTTTTTATTCATTTATTTTTTGCAGAACGTTTACAAAAAAGTTTTCGAAACGTGGAAAATTTAAATTTTATTATTTAGAAGAAAAAAAAGAAAAAAAAAAGAGAAAAGAAATGTGCCTGAAAGAAAAAAATTGGTGCGTGGAATGCCACGCGATAGAAGTAAAACTTTTTTGGCGACGTTGATCGTAAGTGCAGAGAAATACATCTAAATATATTAAACTGCTGGGGGAACTTATTAAATTCAAATAAAATTCAAAATTCATAGGCAACCGCAAGCGAATCCCGAACTCTCAATCGCATAATTATTATAGCCATATAAAGCAAATGCTGTGGGGTCACTCCACGACGATCAACACATCTTAATTCACTCGTGGCCATCATGAATGGTGTAACTCTAACTCCTTTCCTGAAGTTTCTAAAATGACCCAAGTAAATTGCTGGGAAAGAGAGCTCCTCAGCATGTTCATCAAATAGCAAGCTTCGTGGTACATTCGCTTCTCCAGGAGCAATACGAAGATATTTCTCTTCATTCCATAACAACGTCTGTTGCTGGGCTGTAAGACTCTCTTCAATATTTATATTTTCACTGATTTCATCTTGAAGAACTTGAGAAGCCCTCTGTTTGAAATTGAACAAACTATCATCGATTGTAACATCATACATTCTGTACAGTGGAGTAGCTACTAAATATTGAAACCATGTTTTGATGCTTCTTTTAGTAACCAAACCCATCAGATAACTAGTTCTGTGTATTTTCCTCCGTTTGATGTGAACATTGACACAGCAATCATCATCAACATTCCGTGGCAATCGATTGACCATTGCCATTGACGGATACTGGAACATTGATTATTTGCCCTAATATTCCAAATTGACCGTGTACATGTCTCAATCGCCTAATTTGCATGAAAGGTATTCGTGGAGAAATGAGTCTTTCTGATACCATATCCAAAGTAGGAAAATGTGCTGGAATTTCTGGGTATACAAAACCGTTATATTTTGATAAATTTGGTATACTTTTCCTATTTAAACTTTGTCGGCAACTGTAGCACGCTTTAACGTCTTCTAAATTCATTCCCTGTAAAATATTTTGTAAAATATTTTTATGCTCAGCAACAGGCGTTCTCAAATCATAATCTATCACAAATCGAAAACCCGTGACCGAAAGGATTATCAACGAATCGCTTTTGGAAATCTTTGTGAGTATTTTTATAGGAATCATAGTCTTTGTAACGTAAGATAAAATTTATTATCTATTCACATGCATCAGTTCCAACACGTACTAGACTTGTTGAGGGCTCTGTACTTGTTGACTGCACAGGGTGGTTCACAAAGTCTGTATTAATCTGTGCTGGCATTAGATGAGTCTCAATAGCATTCCCATCATCAGTCATTAAACTCAGCATTAAGAGAATATTTTGCAATGTTTTTTTCCGTGCTCGATATTCTCTCATGTACTCTGATCGAGATTTGGCAGAAGCGCTTGATGAATTTGCACTTTTTTTCTGTTTTTTTATCACTTTTTCGACTGGACTTTCTGCTAGTTTTTCTTTTCTTTTTCTTTCACGAAACTCTTTTCCTCTTTGTGCATTTGATTTAGGCATTCTGATTAGAATCAATAATAACTCAACGCAAATGAAAATTAAAAAAACAAATTAGCTGCCGAAAACATCACCATGTGGCCAACAATCTAAGGAAATATTTTAAAAAGGCACGCTTTTGCTGCAAGAGCTATTTTGGCTACACCGTAACGCAAACATTGCAACACATATAACCGTTGACAAATGTCCCCTGGTCTGGTGAGAAAAGGGGTGGGAGTCGAATAATTGGAAAGGCGGGCAATCATCCAACTTTTTCACAGATATGACGCAAGTCACAGGGTGTCCCCCCCAGAGGCAGATTAAGGTAGTTGGAGGCCCCTGGCGGTTAAAGTTTTGGGGCCCATGGGCTTAGGAGTCCAAACACTAAAATAGTGAAAAGAGTCATTTATTTTAAATTCTCAAAATAAAATGTAGTGATATAATAAAACTCATCGGCTAAAGAAAAATCTTAACTGTATATATAAAAAAAAACAATAAAAACCTTACTTAAGAGCTTACAGTTTTGCTATACAGTATGATTTCTCTTTGGCAAATTCATCAATTATTTTTACCATATCTATTTTGTCCAAAACATTTTATTCTGTATGTAATATGGTCATGTTGTTCAATTTGTCTTTTCTCCCATAGAACTTCTTAAATTATTTTTAACACGTTTTAAAATTAAAAAAGATCATTCACCTGATGCATTCGATATCATTATTGTTAAAAATATTTTCAAAAGTTTTTCTACATTAGGATTTTTCTTGCATGCCGATAAATTTCTAGCGGGGGTTTCATTGTAACTTTGTTTTCTTTTCATTTTTTGTTCCAAGGTGGCGTGGTTGGTTTGTCCCTGGCCTTTGCACTCATCAAACTTGGGGCCCCTACCAACGCTGGGGGCCCCTGGCAGCCGCCAGGTCCGACACCCGCTTAATCTGCCACTGCCCCCCCCCATCGAGCAAAACGAATCGAAAACCCAACCACGTGAAGAACGAATGTAGAAAAGTTGCAGTTTCTTCGTTTCTACTGAAACGAACCCCCCCCTTTCACCACCACCACCAACTCCTGACCACTGATGCTATTTTTAGCAAAGGCGAACCCCTCTCTTTTTTGTTGCTCTAATTTGGGGGAAATGGCGGGGGAAATCACAACTTCCGTTCGTTTTCTCCCTGTTATGCAAAACTGGGCAAATTTTCCATTCACTTCGTGAGCATAAAAGTTTCACTTCAAAAAAAAATATTTACATTCAGAAATCTAATGTTAACCTCAATCGAAATATAATTTAGGTAAACTCCGTGTATGATGTTCTTATCCATTGTTTCGTACCTTGCAAACACAGGACGTATATTTAATGAATTTTTCTTTGTCATGTAATTTTTTCTTCAAAGATTGAAGTGCTATTTTATTCTCCTTTTCAGGATGGAAAGCTTCGGGATTCCATCACAATGGGCACCCCGGACACCCCATTGGAAGACAAGCAAGTGACCGTCGTGTACGGCCCCGAGCTTGTCAATATCAACTCTTTGCACTTCAGCTGCAACTGCAAGGAAGTGGCACAGGTGAGCACAGTCATTATTTTCGCAGCCAGATCATTATTTTTCTCACCCATCCCAACTCTCACAGGCATGATTAGCTGCGAGCTATTTCCATTTACAGTATAGATTACTAAGCTGTTTTCTAGCCATTTTTCTAAGTTTCAAAGAGCATTTTGTATCCCATTCAGTGCACAATACTCTCTTCTTCTCTATCGAGTCGTTTGATGAGGGTTCCAAAATAAGGCTCTTATACTTAAGCATTAAAAGCACATTATTTCATACCTAAAGTTCACCTTCCTTAGAACTATCGCACATCTTTCTCCTTCTGATGCATCGACATAGGTCTGTCTCCTGCTGACATTACTTCTCTTTTGATCATGAAAGCATTTTCTTCAGCATTAGGTGGATATTGGAGTTGGCGTTATTTAAAGAAGAAGACTTTACGAGATTTTAAAATTGCATATTTTAGCATACTTTTACTGATTCTTCTAAGCCCAGTAAATTTTGCTTATTTCAATATGGTTTTTTGTACAGCTTATGCAGTAATGTGCTAAATTTAATGTATCGAAAAACTTTTTGCTATATAGTTACTGTGTTTTATGCGTATACAAAATATGAATACCAAAGTAATAAAATAACTCAGCCTTTTGTCTCTTTCCCGCAAGATAACTCTTGGAAGATGTTTTGTGGATTTTGCATTCTTATATCAAATTGAAGCTTAAGTATGCCTGTATTCTATGCACCTCAAGTGTTACATTTATCTCTTTTTTAATTATTTTTAATGTTAAGGAAAACTCAAAATTCAAAATCATTCATTTTTTCTACTTATCCTTCTAAAAAACAAAAGATATTGATCCCATTCACAAAGCTGAAGTGCACAGAATGAAGATCTATACAATACAGTTGATAAAAAGTAGCTCTATATACAAATGAAAATTTTTATCTAGTGGGATAATGTGAAAATCAAAAACAGAGAAAAAAGTTTAACTATTAAGTTCTTTTACTTTAAAATACATTCCATTTGAATTTTTAAAATATACCCTTTCCTTATATGTTGAGTTTTCCATTTCTAGAAAATAATCATGCATGATTTTTTTTTCTTATTCTCACAGCCTGATGTGTCTCTTTTGTAGAAGATTTAGACTTAATTTTTCTCCCTTTATTCATTCATTGTATGTTGGAAAAGAGCAAAAATGACAGACAAGTACTCTAACTTAAAACCCATGTGTTTTGTAATATCTAGGCGATCAGTTATTGTATCCTAAGATATCACAATATTGTTCTAGCTGCATCACTATCAACTGCTGTATTAGATTGTATTGGAAACAGCCAGATGTAGACACAAATTCATTCTCGATGCTTCAACTTTTTGAATTGTCGAATTAAAAGTAAATAAAGAATAAATTAAGCAATTTCCATTTAAATAAAGGGGGATTAAACATCGTCATATGTTAAAGGGACTAGAATGATGCTTGAAAGAAATAGAATTCCTTTTTTTCATATGGCAGAATGGAGCAATTCTTCTAATTTTGTAAATATTCGAGAATCGAGCTATTTTTCGAATTACATTCGAATGTTTCCATCACTCCAAAATATGTCTTACCTTAAAATTGGAACCATAATTTCTTAGTGAATGCACTTTCTTTCGCAAGGCATTCATGCAGTGAAACTAAGTAAACGGGATACCTCTGAATTGTAACTTTTCTCGATTTACAAAATCTTCAAGATATCTGTAAATTAAAAATCAGCATTCATTTACGGAATGCGTTTGAAAGCATTTGCATATGAAATTGCTGTGTAATCAGACATAATGTTTCAAAATCTCCGTTTATACTCTTATATATTGAATTTCCAAGTCAAATTTATGCAGAAACTGGAAACTGTGAGCCTCCAATTTCAGTTACCAAACATTTGATATAAACCTGACGGATTTACTTTGCGAAAGATTGATCATTTGGGAGAATTTGCAAAATGTTTGCATCCCAATTACAGTACGTTCACATATTTACTTTTCTAATTCTTCGGCATAACTTCTTTTGAACTAGTTGCTATCGAAAACCAAATTTCAACAATCGATTTAACCGTAAAGTTTTTAATACTTTCATTCGTTCATATTTTTTTGTCGCTTGAAATATGTTTTTAGGGAGACAGCTGTACTTTCTAAACAACTCTCTCTTCTTCTTCTCTCTCTCTCTCTATATGTGTGCGTGTGTGTGTAATAATTCCCATTAATTTAAACCTTAATAGCTTTTTAATTAGTGATGGTCCATTTCTTCAGGACCCGCGTTTAAATATTAACTAGCTACCCGCTGTAGGGTATTGGAGGTGAAAACACGCAGTCAGAGACTAAAGATATATATATATATATTCAAACTTTAATTACACGAAACATGCTAACCGCCATCTTATACACCAGGCATCGTTCTTTTTCGCTTTCAAGCCGGAACACAAAAATAGGTCTATGCGCATGTCCTTCAGAGGAGTCCATCTCGGAACATAGGAGAAATGGATTTCAGGAAAACCTTGTCTCCCTACAATCCAAGGCAATCACTATGAGCCTTTTGTCCCTGACGTCATCAACTGATTTCCTTTTGTAATAATGTTCACTACACCACCAAACGGGAATCTTTTGAGCTACATCTATCCATCTGCACAGATCATGTGAATGGAGCTTTCATTTTCCGCTTACTATAAATACCAAGATTTCTGGAAAATCCACCCTTTTGTTCTTTGTCTTTCGTAATGTAATCGACTGCAGCCTGGTTTGTATTTCGCTTCCAGTATTGTTGAAAAGCTATGTGAAGAAATTTGAAATAAAGTGGAATAACAGGATGATGCCTCATCAATCCAATATCCTCTACATGCACACCTACTCTCGGAATAATGTCTTAAAAAGAAATAAACATCACTCGCCACGTTACTGCATATATATACATCCATCGGATCGATCTTCTGACTTTGACCTTGATAAAGGGGGTGATGGAATCTATTTTACTCCCCTAAATGATTAACTTGAATCCTATAAAATTTCTACTGTGGTAAAATTTCCTCAAACTTAACTTGCGAGCTTATTGCCATAAAAAGAGCTTTGGATAACTACCACAGAAGGGCAATAAGGAGTTACAGTGGCGTTCTACTGTTCCAAAACTCCAGATCTGCGCTCCAGGTGATACTAAGGGGCAACTATCAACTGTACCAGGATATAATTGTCCTTATAAACAGAGAAGTTGCATCCCAAAGAACTTACACTTTGCAATGGATATCGGCCTACATAGACATCTTCGGCAATCAGTGGGCTGATAACCTTGCTAAAGAGACCTGAAATTCCCCTCAACTTTTGAATAGCCTAACCCTTATCGATGCTAATGCAATAGCCAGACGTAAATCCACCTCCCATCCAGTTGAGAAGCACTTCATTCCAGAACTTAATTGTAACCACATAATTTCAAACACCAAAGCCTGACTACGTACAAGGAACTTAAAATGGATGAAAATATCATCTGATGGTTAAAGAAATTACAATACTTGTTCTTACTGTCCTGGCATTCAACTTTCTTCTAATCATATTTTTCATTGGCCAACTGGGTTGCGTAGTTGGTTTGTCGCTGGCCGTCTGCACCCAAGGTTGTGGGTTCGACCCCGGCCCTTGTCGGTGGATTTTCATGATGCAGAAAATTGACAGCGGCCATGTCGTATGATTATGCGGCATGTAAAAAACCCTTTGAGGTACCCGTTTGGCTTCGGTACTCTCGGCAAGATTGAATTCCTAAGTCCAATTTCGCATCGTAAGAGCTGAGGTGCTTCCATCTGGAGAGGAAACTGGGCGTCAAAAATACTTGCGGCAATTGGTGTCGCCTATACGGTGTCGCACTAAAAAACCTGCTCCTAGAGAATGAACTAGGTGTGCAAAGGTACAAAATACTAATACGCAGCCCCATTGAAAAAAAATATTTCTCATTTCTCTTAATGAAACATTTTTCTAACAAATTCCTAATAAATAACATTATTTCTCCTAATCAATTGTCCTTTCACACATATTGGATAAACAACATAACATAAACCTAAACCCCATGGACCATCAACTATTTTATTCGCCAAAGGTCTTCAACATTGCAAGCACCGTTTTGGATGCCTTCAGCTCCATTTGATTTCTCCGTACTACTTGGACAAGACAATGACAACAACAAATGAAAATATCTCTCTGTATGATTTAAGTTAAGAAGAGTTTGAAAACAAAAGAGACCCAGGACCAGAATAAACAAGCAACCGCTAACTTTTCTCTAATCGAGAAAAATCTACATTCATTAAGGAGGGCTTAGCTCGAAGACAGAGAACAGAGAGTAAATGTTTATTAACACCCCTTCGCTCGTGGTTCGTTACTAAAATCACTAGAAGAATAATTCCGTAGTAGAGTTGGGAGGATTAGTAAGCTCGTCGGGATGATTTATGTAGACCACATCGTTAGCCCCCTACTTCGGAGTTTCGTATAATTGAAATTCTAACTGCTTACTCTAATTTGTTTTTGTTAGAAAGAATGCAACATTTTGTATCTTTATTTTATGAAGGAATATCACGTAACATTTTGTTGCACTTCCCGCGGTTCTTGTAACTAAAGAATACGTTAATATCATCAACATTAATGAAGGTACTGCATCGTTGTAATTTTCTAGTTCATTATTCAAAATGGTGAGGTGTTACGAAGTCATAATGTAAAGAAAATCTTTATAAAAGAAATTATTTTGCTTCAATGTATTAAAAATATACAAACTATACAGATTTAATTTCTTTTCCGTACTTTCCCTTTAACAATATTATATTTTAAAATTGAAAGGCAATTTTTTTTAATTAAAAAATTTTGAGGGGTATTTTAGTCGATTCATTTAGGCGCTAAATATTTGAACTGGAAGGGAATAAATGATGTTGATTTAATGCGATATAATTTCTGCTATACTATTTCTTAAGTTTAAAAATATTTTTTTTGCAGTTTCTTATAGAAATAAACTGTAATTGCATTAGAGTTCTTGTAGTTTTTTTATATGAATTTCTTTTTATACATCCGTATATAGATTTAAATCAGTGCCACAGTATCCGAGTGGTCATTAGTACGATTGATAAAAAATTCAGAAAACTAGAAAATGGCTTTTAGTATGTTTGTGAACAATTAGCTAATACTTTATAGCTTAGCTAGGTAGCAAACAGAGTGGTAAATATCGCTTTGTTAGCGAACGTATAAAAGAAACAAATTTAATTTTTCAAGAAATTTTGAAACGTGTAAACCGAAAAAATTTTAATGGATCGACTCTGCTGTCTCTGAAAAAAAAAAGGAAATGCATGAAAAGTCAAGAACTAAAGAGAAAAAAGAATCCATATTTTTAAATAAACTTTTGGTGTTAGAAAATAGGGTTTTAAGTTTTTTAAATCAATTGGTTTTACCACAAAATTGGCTCCCCCAAAGCACTCCAAAATCTTTAAAAAGTACTAGAAGAAGATAACGTGAATGATTTCTCAAATAATAAAAAGGTGTCATGAAAAGTGATCTTATTTTATCATTACATGAATAATACAATTAGAAAAATTATATAAACACCCTTTTTAATATTCGATTCACTCCCGAATTACCTTTATGTATGGTTTATCGCAACTATTTTGAAGTATGTATTTATTTTACGCATTTTTAAGTACGGATAGCACAATTATAGCCTTTAATGTGCAATAAATGTTGTTTAGCATGATTTTGTTGCCCAAAGTTGAATTTGACCTCGGTAAATATTGCGTTTAAACACACAAATGTGACTATTTACAATGAAAAGGAATCTGTTCAATCTAAAGTGGAGATTATTCGAGGGTTACAAGTAAAATTGTAAATTGATATCCATGTAATGTAATCAATTCCAAAGAAGTGGTACTATGACCAAGAAGCCACAGGCCACTGGCACCCAACAGTGACGACACCGACTCAGGATGCTACTTGTCATTAAGTGAAGGACGACATAAGTAGACGACGAATACAAAGCTCTTTGACGAATCGAGACCTTGCTGATGCATCTGGAAAAATAATTTGAGGGCATAAATGTCTGGCAGGGAGACTCCTTTAAGTCCAGCCGGCGTCTAGTGATGTGTCATCTTTTGACTACAAGGCACAGAAGAGCCTGTTTGTCAAGGCTCTTCTTCTCACACAACATTCTTGAACGCATGAAAAATGGGTGGTGTTTTCTTTCCCTGATGAGTTGAGACTCAAAACACAGAATAATTCTCGGCGAATCTTCAATTGAGAAAACGTGAAGTTCGCTATCATTCCTCAATAGCAAAAGAAATCGACTAATTTAGGTACAGAGATTGCCATCACGATGTGGGCAGCCTTACACCACCACTTGTCTTTAAATCGTCACCACACAGTGCTGTTAGGAGGATATCCTTAAAGCATATTTGAGATTTACCAGGGTGCAGAAGGCCCGGATTTCCTTCATATGAGTGATAAAATGTGAAGCTACGTAGAATTAGAATTGTCTATGAATTTTTTTTTTTTAAAAAAGTGGATATTCACCGTATGAATTGGTCTGTGAAGTCTCCGGATATCCGTTCTATAGAATATGTGGGGAAGAAATCTAGAAACAGCCATTGCATGTCATCCTCTGTCTCCCAGCCTTTTCCATTAACCCTCTTAGAATTGTTCTTTTGGAAGATTGATATATATTATCTCATTAAGAAGATAACGGTTCGCTGTATGGGTCGTATAAAATGTATAGTGACCACTCTCCTCATTAGATGGATATAATTAACCATTATTTGACCTTTTTCTGCCATAACTTGTAAGAGAATTAACAATTCACGTATTTTCTCCCTCTTGTAATATTGCTGTATGCATTTCCCAATAATAATAAATTGCTGTGCCGAATTTCGTTGCGATAAACAGAATAATTCTCTAGTTATCCAGTTTATGATCTTAATGTGGACACCAGAGTATAAATTCTTTAAAATTAATGAATTGTTTACTATATGTTCTACAAGAAAACATGAAATGGCAGTTTTTTATACAAATTCCAACATAATCTGATTCGGAAAAAGCACCTTCTCATTGTTTTAGTCTAATTTAAACATGAAAAATATACCATTGAAAAGATATGAATCACTATTCATTCCGGCGCATCATTCAAAATACTTGGAATTCTGATTCATTTGAAATCAAACCGAAATTCAAAGTCAGAAAATTGGTGTCACACACGTTAAGTAACCCGAGCTTCTCATCTTAATCCCTCCCTCCGTCCCCTCAAAATACTAAATAATTTACCAGAAACTCAAAGCAGGGTACTCATTCTGAAACTCATTTCCAATTCCCCTCCCCTCGAAAGATGCTACGACACCGCTGTCTCTGTGAATGCTGAATTCCTTTCTGTAAACGTCGTCACGGCCGAATAAATTTCCCAAATAAGTATGAGTCGTAATGAATGTAGAGTGCATCCATTTCATTTTCCGTGTATTCATGCTAAGTGACCTAATTGGACACAGTCCAGGAGGTCCGACTCGAAAGAGCGAGTCTTATCAAAACCTTTAAATTAATTAAAGTATTGTCGCACGAGTTTCGTTTTCATTGATTCCCGGAAGTTTCTCTCACGCCAGGGGAGCTACCCCCTCCCACTTGAAGATGCGTCTTTGAATGGGCTTCCCATTTATAACGAAACGGAAATGTCATCTCTTCTCAGCTATCGATGATTTTGCGTTTGGGCTCTCGCGCCCGGATAAATTAGAAGTGACGCTGCTACTTCGTTGCTTTGCTAGATGTTACAGTTTTCGTTTGGTTTGAGCATACGTACAAGGGGTTTCTCGGAAATCCAATTATTAAACATTGTAATGTATACAGACATGTAGGATATTCGACAAACTACAAACTTCTACGACATAATTGCTTAGGCTTACACTTTGTAACTAGAATCCGGTTTTTATATTGCATTTCAGTAGTGACTACTATTGACATGTCCATATGGTTAGAAAAAGGAAAGATAATGACTAGTTTTATTTTGTCAATTTAAATTACTGCTGAGCAACACAAGGAATATAACAATTAACAAGGAAAGGAACCCCGCAATTTTCTTCCGAGGACAGGGATAACACCTGAGCCGACACTTCTCACGCCAAACGTAAGGATTTTATGGCTCAGTTCCGTTTTCTGACAGAAATGACAAATCTTTAATGGTGCCGAAGAACTTTCTGGTGTTTTCAATCGTATGGTTCAGTGTTGAAGGCAAAATGGAATAGGAATAAATATGATTAAAATAGAAACTTATTTAATAGGTAAAATATATGACAATTTTTAAATTAAAAATATGACAAGTTTCTCCTTGTATGTGTTTGTGTGGAGTATTTTCACTCCGGTGAATATGTATATATATATATATATATATATATATATATATATATATATATATATATATATAATGCTGTACTTAAATGCATCTTATTTAAAACTAAGTGTATAACTATAAATCAGCAAAATCAGCACGTCATCGTCACGAAAAATTACATTACACGCAAAATTCAGTTTAAATGTCATTTTCATCTGGAACCGAATAATAATCGAGGTACTAAAACTGAAAAGTACATCTATATATACTGCTGGCCACCATAAATGCAACACCAAGAAAGACAAGAGATAGCACAAGAAATTTATTTTGTAGAAAACATGTTGACCAAGTATCAAATGATTAAATTTATAGACTTCTGGGAAGTGTGGTTCCTGCCAGAATCAGTAGCCAGAGTAGCCGTCATTGTTGGAGATCACCGCTGCCACATGCCTCGGCATTGATTCAAAGAGACGACTTTGGATGTATTCTTGGGGTACAGCAGACCAAGCAGCTTCCACACGTTGCCAAAGTTATTTGTGTGGAGTTGGGTGTAATCTGGTTCAATTGTTGAGCAACCATGGACCACATGTTTTCTAACGGCAAAAGATCTAGAGAGCGAGCGGCCAGGGAAGCAATTCAATCTGGAGATTGACAAATAACCTTTGGACAATGCGTGCCACGTGTGGTTGCGCATTATCCTGTTGAAATATGGCTGTGGCCAAGCCCTGAAGGTAAGGAAGGACAACTGGCTCCAACACATCGGAGGTGTAGAGCTTGCTGTATTAAGTACCGGCAATGAGTACTAGAGGAGTGCGAAAGTGATATCCAATACCGCCCCATATCATAATACCCGTGCAGGACCAGTGTGTGGTGCATAACGCAGCTGATCAGCAACCTCTCTCCACGGTGTCTCCATACTCGAATCCGACCATCGTGGTGTTGCAGACAGATGCGTGACTCGTCAAAAAAGACAACTTCATTCCATTCTGCCACCCACATCCTTCTTTCATCGCACCATTGGCAGAGGAGACGTCTGTGGTTCTGCATCAAGGATAAACCAAGCAATGGACTCTTGCGGACAGACCACTCTGCTGTAAACGGCGTCGAATGGTACGCGCAAACACTGAATGATGCGTTACAGATTCAATGTTCTTTGCTATGGTTCGTGATGTGGCTGAGCGATCCGTCACAGCCATGCGCGCAATTTGCCTGTCCTCACGTGAAGTGGTGCACTGAGGTGGATGCGATCGACCACGTCGGTCCGTCGTACCCTCCTGCATCCAACGGTCACATATCCGCATTACAGTTGTTTGGTTTCGTCCAACACGACTACCGATTTCTTTGAAAGTTAATCCACAATCTCGGTAGGCCACTATCCTTCCTCTGTCAAACTCGGATCCTTGATCAAAAGCTGATCGCTGTTTTCTATGAGACATAACTGATCGCTTTTTGAAAAAATCTCAAGAAAAACACAATTGCCGAACTTGAAATCGTCGAAATCTCCAAGCCTTAAATAGCGCTTTGAGGTGGCGCCACAGGCGTGCGTGATGTGTGCCTGCACTGAAATTCTAATCATTTGCATATCTCACCTCCGCTAATGCATGTTGCAAATTTCATGTTATTTGCGGGATTCTTCAGGGTGTTGCATTTACGGTGGCCAGCAGTGTATATAAAGGAGAAAAGCGACTCACTTACTGACTGACTAATCACGATATCTCTGGAACTATTCAACCTACAGACTTGAAATTTGGTAGAAATTTTACATTCATGGAGTAGAGGTCAGCTAAGAATGGATTTTGTGAAATTCGAACCGCAAGGGCTTTCCGGGGGTTAAGGAATGTTATAAATAATCGTTCATTTTCACACTACTCGAAGTACAATCTTGAAATTGGGTAAGCAGATTCCTTTCATAGAGTAGAGATCTGCTACAAAATGAGTTTGGTGCAAATCGACCCCAAGTGGCGTTGCGGGGTCATAATAGAATTTCCATTTTTAAATTATTAAACACACAGTCTTTAAATTTGATAAATAGATTCCTTTCATAGAGTAGAGATCAGCTATAAGATAGTTTTGGAAAAATAGCCCCCCAGGTGGCGTTGCAGGGGATTAAGGGGCGTAAAAGACAAATATTTTATTTTTTAAACTACTTGACCTACCTGCTTGAAATTTAGCTAGCGAATTTCTCTCAAGGGTTGAGATACGCTACAAAATGGGTTTAGAAAAAATCGACCCCCAAATGGCATACGGGCTTAAGGGCGTTGTGGATAATTACTTCCATTTTTAAACTCCTATAAGTACAGTCTTTAAATATGATAAACAGAATCCTTTCATGGAGTAAAGATCCACTACAAAATGGGTTTTGTGAAAACAGACCCAAAGTGGCGTTGCGGGGCTCAAGAGGGGTTATAGATAATTATTCCATTTTTAAACTATTAGACGTACAGTCTTGAAATTTGGTAAGCAGATTCCTTTCGTTGACTACAGAACCTCTGCAAAATGGGTTTCGCGAAAATAAACCCAAGTTTCATTTTGGGGGATAAGGAGTGTAATAGATAAATATTTCCGTTCTTAAACTATTTGATCTACCTACTTGAAAATTGGTTGGCATGTTCCTTTCATGGAATAGAGTTCTTCTAACAAAGCATAAAACAAAATTGACCCTTAAGGAGGGTTGCGAGGGGTCAAGGGGAGTTATAGGGAAAAAAGTCCTGTTTTAGAATTGTTAGACCTGCGTATTTGAAATTTGTTAAACATGTTTCTTTTGTTGAATAAGGATCCACTAAGAATGCATTTGACGGGAATCAACTCGTGGGGGAGCAAGGGGTTACTGAGGCGTGTTGACAAAAAATTCCTTTTTCGAACTATAAGGACTATAATAATGGAATGTGGTTTACATTTTTCTTTTGTTGAATTGGAATCCGTTAAGAACGGTGTTTGGGAGATCGAGTCTCAACGGAATTATGGGGGTGAGGGGGGGGAGTATTTATAATAAAAATTTTGTTTTTGTATTGTCAGATTTAGACTTGAAATTTGGCTTCCATGTTATTTTATGGAGTAGAGATCCACCTTAAAATTGGTTTGCGGAAATCCACTTGGTCATAGGGTTACGAAAGGGCAAATATCATTCTATACTCAATTTTAAGAGATTATTAGATAATAGAAATTAGTAGTTCTGTCCTTTTTTTTTTATCAAGAGGTGAGTATTACAGGTATAAGTAATATTTTTCAATACAAAGTCGAATTCTTAATGCTAGGACTTAGAAAACATCATGAAATACCCAGCGAAGCGGGTGGGCAACGGTTAGTCTATGAATGTGTACCAAAGATAACCTTCAGTCTCAATTGATTGCATTAATGCGTTATTAAGATACGAAGTTAAAACCGCAGGTACACATATATGAACTTTGAGTCTAAAAAAGAATAACGAGGACGAGAGATTTGCATCACAGCGAACACTCGTAGTTAAGGTTTATACAAAAACTTTGGAACTTCGGATTTTTGAAAAAAAAACGTTTTTTCGCCTTCATCTAAAATCAACTACGTGAAAAAAATTTCAAGCTATTTTATGACAACCAATAACTATGCCGTTACCCATAGCGAGTATTTAGCAGAAATAATCTCACTTAGTAGAATGTTTGCCTTTGCCGCTAAATATTTTTGCTATGGGATTCTGAATCAGCTTTCTGATAAATTTTCGTTACGATTCACTCAATTCCACGCAATCAATTACTGGACTATCAAAGAATTTGTTACATTTTCGACCGAGGCATTATCCTAATAAAAGAAAAGCGTTCGTGCTATTTTAAAGTCTTTTTTATCAGAAATTATTTTTCCTCGCTTCACTTGACTAGAAAATATATTTTGTATCATATTCTGTGTTTGTTTGCTTGTTCACTTACTGTGTGCACGCGAAATCTCGCATGAAAGCAAAAATAAAAATGCAGGAGTCTGTTTTCAAGAAAAAAAGTGTTGATAAGCGACGGTAAATTTATGATTAATGATCGCAAAGTTTACTTTTGTATGAGATTTTTATGATTTAAAAATAACTATATTTTCGAAAAGAAAATTTTTTTTTGTTAGATTATTTTTTTTTTTTCTTACCGCTGGGGCAACATTGTACAGTTGTTTTTTTATATCGCACAAACTGGGATTTTTTTTTATGAATAAACTGTAAAACATTAGATAGCAAAACTGATCATTGGAGTTCGGGCTTTGAAATTCCTCTCATAAGCCATCACCTTTTTAATTTTTACAATGAATATTATGTCTTGTGCATTCTTATAAGGTTTTTTAAAATATAACCCCTCTCAGGAAAGTAATCTTTGTACGCCTCTGAAATCGATTCACATGTCTCATAATTCTGTCCAAATATTCTTATTTTTTTCTTATCACATATAAGTTCATCATAAATATTTTAGTTAGTAGCTTCCCTTTCAAAATTTTAAATTGATGTATTCATAGGAAGGGTAATATGTGTATTCTGTCATTAACAATAATATTTAATGAATGCTAACTGAGCACACTTTATGGGTTCGAAATTTAAAAACCATTACCTCAACAGTAATATTAGTTTACTTGACAAAACACTATATTTTAGTTCAGTGTCAGGAAATAATGATTTATAAATTTCATATTTATATTTCTATACACTTTTGTTTTTCCGTTTGACGATTCAAGATGTATTTTTAGCAGGTTTTTCACGTAGTGGAAACAAAAGCGCTATTAGGACGCAAATTTCGTCTTCGTTCCATATTTTGTCGTACCTTGTTCTCAGCCAATAAGCAACCAATTGACCTCGGGCTTTCGGCATGGGTCGCATTTGTGCCCTAGATGAGCCGAATCATATTTAAATTTTCCCTTAGTTTTTCCAAATTTTTCTATAAATTTACCTGAATTTCGCTAGTTTTTGCTTTTTTATAGTGCTGATACAGATTTGTGTCATTATTTTTCAGCTCAATAGTAGTACATTTAGAGAGTGGTACAGTACACACTACTTTCTGTTAGTAAAAAGTTCATTCGTTGCATTATTGTAAAATACAAAATGTGAAAAACGCGCTAAAATTACTTGACCATGCCAATGATTGATATCTTGTTTAAAATTGACACATTAATTTCAATAAAAAAAAGGAAGAAAAATCTATTTTTTCCTTATTGTATACCTCGATTTATTCATGCAGTTTTTATAGACTATGAGATTATGTAAAAAAATGAAAATGGTCCTAGAGGTAAAATGATAAGGAATATAAAAAGACAAGGAATGTTTAAAAAATATTATTGCGCTTAACATCACATAGAGACGTTTTAGAAGAAGTAAAAAGAACACGTCGTCACAAAAGCAGGATAACCTTCCTCTACAACTGTACTTTCTAATAAACTATTATACTCAAAGTATTTCCAACATTTGATTTTGTGTAGACACGTGTCTTATGTCTAATAAAATGAATACAAGCGTCTTTCTCTGAAATACGAAGAAATTTAGTTTCTCTTTTTCTTTATCATTTTAAAAATATATTTTAACAAAATCTTTCAATTTAAGTTCACGACATTGAATTCCCCTGTTACTGTAAACACCCTTGGAGAAACACTTCAAAGAATTATTCTTCCTTTGCTCCTGCGAATGCTCGAGAAGAAGCTGTTTAGCCCTGCCGAGGGTAGCGTGTTTCGGAACATCCGTCATCACTTGGGGAGCTTTTTAAAATTAAATTTTATTTTTCTGCTTGTTGGGGTGGGGGTGGAGGGGACGAAGCGATGCGAGTTTTCCTTTCGTCCTCGTGTCGCTTTTGCTCGCCATTCCGGGGTGGTAAAAATATTTACTTGCGAGTTTCAATATTTACATTCCTGTCTGTTTGCGCGCGTGGCAAATTGGCAACTTTCAATCCATTTGCTCGAAATGGAAGGAATAAATGATTTCGATGCAGATTTCTGAACCGAGGAAACATTCCACTCTGTTTCTTTCTCTTGGTGCGTTCGGCAGAGTATTCTAAGAATTCGATCAAGCACGTGTCAGTTTATTCGAAGCGAAAAACGTATCTGGTAAAGAAGGTCCATCTCGCAACTTCCTGAGGGAAAATAATCGACAATTTGGCTTAGACTGAAATTGTAAATATCAAAGTTATTTAGCCAAAACTAAAATAATCTAAATACGATGCAAGTTAGATAAAAAAAAATTCAAATGTAAGTGGATTTATGGAAGAGTGAAGGGAGGGAATATTTCGTGACGTTTGTTAAATAAGATAATCCACATTTTAGACTGTTTTATAAATGACAATGACGCTACTGTTATTTCAGATGCTGTTTTTAATTTAGTCGTGTTCAGTTGCAAAAATGATTTTTTTATTTAGGATGAAGACAATTTAATATTTCTATTTTATGCAGGGGGATAGTCGTCTTAAGGCCTGGAACCAGGCCCCTCTCCTTTGGGGGGGGCTTGCTTTGTTCTCGACTCAGTCTTATGAAGATCATGATCTATAAATTTAATAGTCAAAAATTATTCCTAAATATATTCTAAAAAAAGAGCTTTTCAAATTGTGTGTCAACTGGCAAAAGTGGCAAGACTGTATTGTTATGTGAAGACCGTTGTCCATGTCTATGTGTGTAATACTGTAAACACTATCTCAACTCATTTAGTCGAAATGCAGTCACCGGTCGAGCTTTTTTGTGCCTAGGTTTTTGAGATTGTGAGACGTGTACATTTATTTGTTTCCAATTACCGTTTGTACGAGTATTTGAATGCCTGCTGTATACTGTTTATTTTTAAAAATCAGATGTAGAGCCTAATTTTGCACAGGGACCTAGGACCTCAAAAAGTCTTAAGACATCCCTGGTGAAAAGTTAATCAAAAGCAAGACTTTCACAAACAATGAAGCAGCAAGGACAGCACTTGTGTGATAATATGGCAGTTCAATGGCCCCTGAAATTCAAAAGAACTCAAGCTATCGGAGGATGTCAAAAGTTCTCTAACGTTCTTCCGAATCATGATTTAGTGTTAACATGCAAATTGCAACGCGAGGACTATTGGTGACAAATCTCGTAATTTTTTGCCATGGTCAATCGACGAGGACGACACCTGACCTGGCACCCTATTTATCTTAAACCAAGTTTTCGTACTTTTTAGATTATTTTGTTGCATGACTACGTACTCTAGGTCCGTGAGCTACACCCAGACTTCAAAACTACACTACTGTAAGGATTTTGAAATACAAAACATTTAACGTACAACGACCCCCTCTACACGGGGAATCTTCAGTGACACTGAGGCTCGAACACATGACACACCGGCCCCGCCAAATGCCCAAGTCAGGTGGACGATGGAAGCTCAAACTCAGAATACGGCTGTTACTAGGAACGTATAGCGCTCGTGTTGTATAGAGTGACATGTATTTATTTTTGAAACACAAGGAACAAATATTAAGATATAACTAAAATAAAATTGTACACAAAAGGAAAAGGAAAGGAAATTATACATTTCGTTCGACTGAAAGCCACATTGAAAATCAGGACAAAATGGTTTTAAAAGAAAACTTGCCACTTTAAGTTGTGGAAAATCAAACATTAAAATAATTCGCTTGTATTACAATATTTCTGTTAACAATTACATTTATAGTTAAGGGGGAAATTGTGTTTTTTTATTAGATATATATTAGAAAAAATTGTGAACATAAGAATATTGAGGTTGATACTTTTTATTGCAGTTTTAAAGAATTTTTAATCGGTGAAAACATTTTTAAGTATTATTATGTTTTACGGGATTTTTAGTGAATCTTAATTAATTATTATTAATAAATGCACCAAAAGTCTTGAGATTTATGAAAATATGTTAA
>BMAO01016998.1:0-88285 GCA_019973975.1 Trichonephila clavata | reverse complement strand
ACTATTTTAAATTGATAATGTATTGAATAAAAATACCTGAAGGCATATATTTTAATCGAATAAAGTAGTTGAGTTTCATGTCAACTCTCTCTGTGTGGAGCACACGATCTGTCACGTTTGACATTGGTGATGAGCTTTCATCGGTCCATGAAAATAACGCATACCTCGGATACTCAGTTTATTTCCATAAACAGGCCGAAAGATTCATTTTCTAATTTCTTTTAGAGTATAATTAATAATTTTAAAAAATAGCAGCACACTTCAACAACTTGGTGGCACACAAAGTATCGTGGTGCAGTGATTGAGAATCACTGTACAGACCTTCGAGAATCATGATCACTTTCGTTCGCCCAATCACTGTATAACAGTAATAACCGAGAGATCAAGAGCTTGGAAACTCGTCGACATCGTTCTTTATGCCTAGCCACGGGATCGAATTTAAGCAGCAATAAATACCCTCATTCAGAGAGCTAGATGTACATTAAATATATTTGCACTTAAGGTATCCGAACCCCCTAAAATTGTGAATTTTGCCAAAAATTGACAAATTTTTTTTTATGATTTTATTTTACGAGCATCTTATTAGCTTTATAAAAATATCATGTTTATCATTTTCCGTTCACTATAACAATCACTACAAGTGTTTTAGTAAAAGCATATGCCGTTACTTTTAACCAAGATGTCATACTTTAAAACACGTTTTACTCTAACTGTGATTTTTTGAAAATAAACAAACGGGGTAAGCAATTCGCTAAAAAAGTTTTGAACATAATTAACTGTGAAATTTTTTTCTGAAAGTTCTGTATAATATTAGAATTGTTTTAACCCTCAGATTTACAATCACTGTTTTATTACAAAATTTACAGCCCTTATGTGAATATAATCACTGATTTTTTTTTTTAGCAATTTAATATAATACCTGAGATTAAAGTGCTCTAGCTTTTGTAAAAAAGAAAATAGCTCTTATCCTGAAGGTCATTTCAAAATTGAATAGTATAGCAACATATTAGATTGAAAAAATTGAAAATTTGTTCATAAACCTTTGTACAGAATAGACCGCGTTTTATGCTATTTTCTGTCAATTTTTACCTATTTTTTCCCATTTTAGTAATAATTTCTTTTTCTCTTTAAATTTTAGCACATTTTTCTTAAAATGCACTAAACAAATCTAAAAATAACAAAACAATCCTCTTATCTACTTTTTTTAAAAAAAAAGTTGTCGCAACCAGTCGGATACCTTAAAGTCTTCTCATAGTTTGGTGTAAATTGTGCAGAATGGAGTTCTGAAGTGTCACTCTGCACAATATATATATATATATATATTAGTCATGATTCAAAAGTACTTAGATTATCTGTACAGTAGCCTCCAAGTAAATTCAAGATGAATCATCAATGAACAATCAATAATTTAATTACCGCTAGTAAATCAACACAAACGATGTAGTCAAAACCAGACAATTCATTGATTAAATAGAGCATAGATATTTCCTTTGTTCAATGTGGAATTATTGATAGAGAAACTAAAAGTCATCCAGCAGGATGGGATAAATAAGGTGTCCTTTACAGCAAAGGTTCCCAAACATTTTTGCCTCATAGACCTCTTAGACAGGTTTTCTTGTGTGGGGTGGACACCTGCATACCTAATGTTGAATTTTTACAAATTTATCAACTTAAATGTCTTTTTGACAGTTAGTATGCAACTACTTTGTTTAAAACAATTAAATGTATTGGAGAATAGTGTTTAAATCTTTAGGAGCACATGTTAATTTCATTAAAAAATTTAATTAATACATAAAGTAACTGCATAACAAACAAATTATTTTAATAGGAGGGATGAATCTGGTGCTTTAAAAACAAATGTTCAACATTTGGTATCAATCTTTTCAGGTTTAACCCTAAAACTCCTCTATTAGTAACGGCCAGGGATTCCCCTAGTTCTTTCTTTCTTTTTTGTTTTTGTTTTAGAGATTAGCAACCTACCGTGCTAAAACTCCTCACTAGGAAAAGCAATTAAAAACATTCACGTGATATTCTTTAACAGGTATATCTTTTTAAAGTCAAAATTGCTTGCAACTGTTTTTAAACATCAGTTTAAAACCTTCATTAGGTCTATTTTGATCAGTTCTTATTGTGGTATGAGTATTTTTTTCAATTGATCATATGAATTAGTTGTGTCTATAGTAATACAAACCATCCTCAAACCAAGTTTCGAAATCTGAATAAAGGGCATTTAAATGCTGAAAGTTGATTAAAACGTCCTGAGAGATTGTCTGTGACAAATTGAGAAAATCCACGAGCTCCAATGTTATACTGCTTTAACTTAATTCTGGAAAGAAACACTGAAATATTCCTTGTTTTAATAAGATTAATGCTGTCCGTTTATAACTGCAAATTAACGTCATTAAATTAAAGGTAATAAATCTGTTAAATAGGTAAACTCTGATTTCCACTTGATTATATAAATGTTCTTTAATAATAAAAGTCACGATCTGGTTTAATGATAATCACTATCATGAACCCCCATTTACTATCTTTTAATCCGTCCAAATTATCTTTTCGCATTGGTGGACTCCTTGAAAGTCATCATAGACCCCTGGGGGTCCATATAGACCAATTTAGGAATCACTGATTTACAGTGACAAAATAAAAAAATATGAAGCCTGCCGATTATATCTGTCCAAAAGTAATGGCATGGATCCTTTTGACTGTAATTTACTCATTTGATTGTTTTTAATACATTAGTGGCTCAGTTGTGAGCTTTCGGTGTGGTAGCTGGTGGTAACAATTCTGCATTTCAAGTAATATTTGTTACTTTTGTGCTTGTTGAGATATTACTATTACACCGAGGAGTAATTCTAAAATAGACGTTCTTAATGAACACACTTTTGTGACTGTGAAAGATACAGCTACGGTTGTTGTTGTGGGCAAATCGAGTGTTTCAGAAATTGTAAGAGCATTTCAAGATTCTTAAGCATCATCTCCAAAAAGAAAAGGAAAATGTGGTCTAAAATGGAAAAATACTCCAAGAACAACCTCAACTGTACAGCTAAGGGTCCTAGAACTTAGCGCTTACAATGTAACCCATAACAGAATTTGCCAATGGCCAGATCTGCCTTCAGTATTGTCGTTCAGCCACTTAGAATACATGTGTGTTTTGGAATATAGTAATTTTCCAAGTTCTGCATTCCTAAGGTCAGGTATCTCCCTAGAGAGGTACGCGAACTCTAGGGCAGTGGTCCCTAACCACCAGGCCGCGGCCTGATTCATGAATCAAGTGATACCATGCCACCCAAGGAACGTTATATTATTTCTATTGTATTCACTGTGGTGTGTTCTCTCGAATTTGAGTGCTTTCCTCGGAAATCACTTAATGCTTCATGTTAAATCACTTGATATTCAAGTTGGTTGTAGCTGTATTTTATTCCGAATGCATAATTAAATGTAATTAAATTAAAATTATTAAATCAAAAAGTCTTAAGTATAAATTATCAACGTCCCCTACCCCCCAGTTTATATAAAGGTAAAATTATCAAACTTTTACCTGTCCGTGGGGATAAATGGTTGGGAAGTATAGCTCTATGGAATACGCACTGTGGCACTTGGTAAAACATCAAGGAGGTTAGCTGGAATCTCTTGTGAATGGATGATCACTTATCACGGACCTTAGAGGTTCTTTTATGGATTGCTGTGTGTGGTTTCTTCAGCATTTGACGTTTTCAACATCATAAATGCACTTGTCTTTAAAGTGCAAGTAATTCTGTTTTATGTATTTAAGGAAAAAATGTGTTTTTACCTTTGAGGGAACATATCTCAAAGATTAAAAATATTCTTTACGACGGAGTTAGAGTTACCGATACTAGTGTTTAGTTCACATTCCGGCCAATCTGCGCACGGTTGCTCAATTGGTCAGTAGATGGTGTATCATCAAGGAGAGAAATTTTAGTGAGCAGTATGAGTGTACTTACATAGACACTAGTACATGGTTTTAAACCGGAAATGGCTCCGTATAAAACAAACTGCATAATCAAGATTATTTTGATAATGCTTCTATTTCTAATTCTCTAAATAAAGTAATATTTCCGATTCTAAAAATTACTTATTAACAATAAAAAAGAAATAAAATATCAAAGATGTGGCGCATTTTAAGCATATTGAACCACAGAAAGCTTGCAGTCATCAAGCAAACAATTTCAAAGGTATTGAAAAATGAATCTTATTACCTACAGTAATACCTCAACTTAAGCAAACCCGGAGTTAAGTGACTTTCAAATCTCGTTGATTAATCCTTTGATTGAGTACTACACAAACAAGCTTACTCACTCCTCGTTTTTTGTTTAGCTAATATACATGTTTGGACATATCGCGTGAAATCGAAGCTGAGCCGCGAAAGTTTATTTCAATTTACCATAATATAATCAAAAACTGCTGGATTCCCAAAGTCAGGATTTGTTAGTTGATGAGCTCATAGAAATGCATGAGCAAGAGCATAGCAATGAAAACTTTAGATACAGTTGAATAAAAAATGTGAATGATGGTTCAGAATTTTACTGAATGCTTTAGTTTGATTAAAAAAGAGTTAAAAATTTCAGAAAATATGGATTCCAACGAAAGGTTTATTTTTCAACAAAACAAGGAATGAAAAATGTTATTAGCATGCTACGAGGAAGTTTTGCGGGAGAAAAAGAAAGTCTTTGAGCCGGCAGACTATTTTTTGTTTCGATTTTAGTCTTCTGCGACAAAATAACTTCAGTTTGCGATTTTTAATTCGTGTTATCTAAGCTTTTAATATTTTTTTCTCCAAATTATTATTTTCCTTAGTCTCTATTCCCAACTAAAAATATTTTCCATGTATTTATATGCAAAATTATACTCCGAATTACGCAGTTATCCCTCATTCCCACCAATCGTGTTAAGTTCGGGGGTATTAATTGTATATGTATTATATATATTTAGGATATACCTAGTGTTTGCCATCACTGTTAATAAGGCACTCAAAAAGTAAAAATCTCAGACCCCTAATAATTTTTTGAACCATAAAGCATATAATACTCAAATAATTTTTTTTTAAAAATGTTTCATTTGATAATAAATGTTGCGAGGTTTCTATTGAAGTTTCCTTTTTGATAATAAAAAAATTAAAAGCCATGATTCATTCGCAGAGGACTTGTTACTTCTATTGAAATAATAGAAGAAGAAATATTTCACTGGAAAAATAGTCTGAGAGCCTAAAATGCATCTTCTCGTAAATAAAGTCCATTGTTAACTGTTTAAAGAAATTATATTGCTCATAATCTAATGAAATTTTTACTAAAACAAATTACTCAAAGTGAAATATTTGCATTACGACTATATGAAAGCACACATATCTCCAACTTTGCTCAATCAATGAAATTTAATTGACTAATTTTTTAAATATTTGTTGCGGAAAGAATGATCTGTGCTATTTTTGCATTTTTTTTAATGAAAAAAAGAACATACAGAGAAAGATATGTTTTCATTAGTAAATAATTTATTTGTCAAATTACATTTTATAAAAAAAAAACTGCTTCTGACAGTTCTATCCGAGCTCCCTCTACTAATTGTGCTTTTTGTGAATTTCTTGTCTAAAAACTATTTTATTATAAAGTTCCTCTTCGAAGAAGACGTAATTATGTTAATTAAGACTACTATACATAGTCTAGGTTTTCAGGTTAGAGAGAGAGATAAGAGAGATAGGATAAACTGCTATTGGAGCAGAAATTATTCAAATAGAATGTGAATTACGGATATTTAATATCTGATGATAGAATTACTTAAGGTGAAGAATTGTCGCTAGAGATATGATCTAGATTAAACAGCTAAGAAGTCAGAGCTATTGCCTTGAGTAAGTGTTTTTAGTATTAAAGTCTTCTCATATCTCACTTACCTCGTTAATTGTCAGTTTTGTTATTAATTGGGTGTATCTATTGGACTGGATCGATTGAATTTGAGTTGTGATTAATATTATGAATAAACTACATTATTCTGTAGAGACATGGCTAGTATTTATTCCAATCCCCCCACACCTGTAGGCGGTGCAGGCAAGAAAATTACATGTTTAAACATAATCAAGGACGTAGCAAAAGCTTACAACATAGGAAAAATAAAGAAAAAATTGTTTGAAATAGTATTTCACTTGAAATTCGTACACTATGATCCACCGACACAATATAATATACTCATGACAAAAAATATTTTTATTAAAAATGTTGTGTTAAAGATTACTTATTCTTTCTAGGCTCTTGCACTCAGTATGTCTCTCGGGAAGTAAGGGTACATTAAGTCAGCAAAAATATAAATAAAAAATTGTTCACGAACATCAATAATTTTAAAGGAATTTTGAATTAGAGAATTTTTTTGTGATATACATGATAAGGGTCCAGGGAGAGTGGTCACTACATACGCCCTGCGCGTGACAAAGCTCGCTTCGCAGGGAGGGTAGCGGCGATCACCACAGAAGGATAGAGCTGAGAAAGAAAACAAAAGGATGGAGAGAGAGAAGAGCTACGGAAACCAAAAAAAAAGTGACAAATAATCTAAAATAGGGACTTAAGCCATTTGGCAACGACGTGTGTTTAAATGTTTCACTATAGTATTTGTATAATTGTGTAGTCCCCTTTTCCTTGTTACTTCTAAAATAAACAGTTTTGTTTGTTAACTTTTAGTCATTACTAGCTAACAAACCAACCTCAACATAACATACATAAAAGATAAAATAATCTACTTGATAACACATCCCTCTCTCAATAAGTCCCTGGCCTAACTGATAAAATAACAACTTTCTGACACAATTGAATTTTATTTATCAAGGTACTAACTATCCTTCAAGAGTAATGCATTCAGCCGAGCGGTATTTTAATTTTTTATACCTTTTTCGTAGAACGATTTGCTTTTAATCTCAAATTAGGCTTCAGCTTCGACAATCACTTCTTCATTTGAGCAAAACCTCTTTCCTTCGAGCATTCTTTTTAGATTTTCAGCCAGTGGTCACTGGGGGGCCAGATCTGAACTATGTAATGGGTAGGAAAGAAATTCGAAGCGCAATTCGTTCAATTTGACCATTTTTTCGATGGACTTGTTGCCTGGAGTGTTGTCTTGGTGAAACAGTACTTTTTTCTTTTACATTTAAGGTATGTTTTCTTTTATTTTTTTATTCAGTTTTGATCCAAAAACGTCATGTAATATTCACTACTAATGGTTTCTCTTTTCTCAAGTTAGTCAATTTTAAAAATTCCAATTAATCTCAAAATACGCAGGCCAAAAACTTGCCAGGTGATGTTTGATTTTTTTGGTCGCTTTGGGCAGCTTTCACTAGCTGCTGTCCATTCAGACGATCCTTTTGACTCAAGCGTGTAGTAATGGATCCATGCTTCATCCAGTATCATATATTTACGTAAAAAACCTGTTTATTATGCTTTATGATCTCCAAACAGTGTTGAGAATCATCGATGCGTTGTTGTTTTTGATCGACAGCGAGCAAACGCGCGTGGCACCACTTTGAACACAGCTTTTGTATTTGCAAATGATCATGCAAAATAGTGAATACACTACCTTCGCCGCCCATCCAGTATAGTAGTCAGTGAAGCTGACTGAGGTGCTGTAGGGACTGGGTTCGAATCCCGGAGAAGGCATGGATGTTTGTGTGTTATAATCCTTTCTTCTGTCTGTGTTGTATCCCCCAGTGTTATACATTGCGTGGTGCACGGGGTTTATAAATGTTAAACAAAAACAAAAAATACACTACCTTCTGATATACTCTGCTATCCCACTCCACTTCAATGTCCGATCTTCAAAAACGATTTTATGAACTTTTTGATGTTTTCTGGAACAACTACAGAATTTGCATGTGGGCGACCTGAGAGTTCAGCGCCGTTGGTGTCTGTTTGACTACGTTTTAAGTCAGTATATACCTTCTAATCATTGTTGGTGATGGAGCAGAGTCCGGAAAACACTTATCCAGTCACTGTTTTTCTTGAATAGTGTTTCTTCCCAGCAAAAACAATTCTTAAATAATACATAAAATTCTTTTTCATCCATGGTTTCTTATCACAAAAAAAGTTACTTCACTAAAACCACTGTAATCTTTAAACTAAACAAGATAATATCACGAATTGTTGACACGTGCCGTTTGAACATTAGTACTGTTTGGTTATTCATACGAAAGTTGGAAGGTAGCGCCATCTATATGTTAGGCCCAGGATTTATTGAGTGTGAGTTGCGTAAAATTCCTACTGTTGCAAATTTTTATGTGGGTGAAAAGCAGTTGATGACTCTAATTATCTGATTAATGTAAGATTTATTAATGAATCAGAAAGCATAGATGTGTACAAGACAAACTGGTGCCTTTATATAAAAATATCGTAACAGATTATACACAATAATGCAAAACGCAGTCGTTATCAACAAGCTTTAACGAAGGTCTAGAAATCGCTCTGAAACACTTTCATTAGCAGAAACTCTGGCAGATAAAGTATTTATCTCTTATTGCAGTCAATGCACAAATAAACTCTGATCTCAAATACACTCTCTTTTACACTCACATTTGTTTTAAATGTGAGTATATATATATATAAAGGAGAAGAACAACCCACATTACCTCCCTTATCATGATATGTTCCGAAAGAATTAAACTTACACATTTGAAATTTATTAAGCATGTTAATTTTGTGAAGTAGAGATCCGCTAAGAAACGATTTTGTGAAAATCAACCCCCAAGGGCCATTGCAAGGGGTTAACGCGTGTTGTAGTAAATTATTTCCATTTTCAAAGTATTAGACGTACAGTCTTGAAATTTAGCAAGCAGATTCCTTTCATAGAATAGAGATCCACTACAAAATCGGTTTTTCTAAAGTCGACCCCAAGGGGCGTTACGGGGGATTAAGAGACGTTAAAAATAAATATTCCCGTTTTAGAACTATTAAACGAACAGATTTGAAATTTGATAGTCAATTCTTTTAATGGAGTTAAGTTTTTTTCTTTTCTTTTTCAGAACGGGTTTTAAAAATATCGGCCCCGTGGAGTCGTGGGATTGCTTAAAGGGCGATAAAGATAAATACTCCTATTTTTGAACTATTAAACTTACAGACCTGAACTGTTGAAGGCATGTTCCTTTCATGGAGGTGAGATCCACTAATAAAAGGTTTTGCAAAAATCGACCACCAATCGCAGTTTCGAGGGTTTAAGTGCCGTTATAGATAAATATTCACGCTTTTTTTAACTATTACAGCTACAGATTAAAAATTTGGCCGTATTAAAGAACCGCTACAAAAGTGGACTTTTACAAAAATTGACACCCACATTGGTTGCGAGAGGTATTACAGATAAAACAGAATCCCGTTTTTGAACTATAAACCTAGACTTGAAATTTAACTGCCATGTTTCTTTCATCCGCTAAGAAAGGGTTTTGAGAAAATTGACATCAAAGGCGGCTAGGAGGGTATTTTAATAAAACAATTCTCTTTTACTAATAACTAAACGAATAAATTTGAAATTCAGGAAAAAAATATATAACTTTTGCTGAGCAGAGATCTCAGATAAGAAGGGGGTTTTCAAAAGTCGACCCACATAGGTGTTACAGGAGTGTTATAGATAAAAAATAATCCCTTTTTTCAACTATAAACCTACAGATTTCAAATTTTTCAAATATGATTTTTTTTTTGTTTTGCAGAGATATGCTCAAAAAGCCTCTAATTTGAAATTCACTTACATTTAGCAGATAAAAATTCATTTTTCTTTCATTCTCTATTGCTCTATTTTTCAATTCCCTCGTGCCAAGAACGGGTATTCCATCTAATTAAACTGTATATCTGTGTTCACCTGTGTGAAGACGGTGGCATGGGGATGCGAATAAAGTAACCTTTTAAAGGCAGTTAAGGGATTAATAAAAGTGAACAATGAGTCTAAAATTTAAATTGGAATCTACGTTTTCATTTCTAGCAATTTCCTCTTTCTTTATAATTTCAGAAGGATAAATGACAAATGGGGCTATCTCGATTGCTTAAATTATCATAACATATATTCAATAATCATTGGCAATGATTTAGAAAAGTATTAGTTTTTAAAAAGCATTTTCTGAACTTTTTAAAATAATTCCATTTGCTAGAAGTGTTTTTAAAAAATAACAGGAATCGCTTAAAGTCATGTAATTCAGAAAATTGAAAACATACACATCAATGCGCTTATTCGATAATATTTATTTGAAGAACTTTAAATCAACGATTTTATTACCCATAAAGATACAATGTATCTATTTTTGCAAAAATGGAAAGCTTTTTCCGCGGTGGTAAATCATCCATCAAACATTTTAGTGCCCGTTAAGTTACATATATAAAATGACGACGAAAAACAAAATTTTTCTCTATGGTTCGAAGAAATAAAACGTATTAGTAATTGTAGAATTTCAAATTTAGCGCTTAATATACGTAAATATCTGTGCAGCAGTGGAAAAGAAATGTATTATAATTATTTTTGTACTTTAAATGTTTAACAAAACGTGCAGTAGTGTATTTTTATTGCGAAATAATCCGTTTATGTAGCTCATTCATCATGGTTCTATTAAAAATTATTAAAGTACGAAGTAATCGAATAACTTATATATGTACTAGTGTTCCAAATTAAGAGAAATTTTAAATTTTGTCGATTGTCTCTAGAGGTCCTGGAATTATTTTAAAGAAGTTTGGTATGGTATATGGGACTGATATAATGCAAAAATAAATATGTAAATGAAATTCACACACAACAGTTAAAATACACCGACATGGCCATACTTAACACTCATCGAAGTCAAAAGGTATGAAACAGAATTTGCCGAAAGTTATAAAAATATAGGGGTATATGGTTCCCTCTTCCAGATAAACAGGCCTCAAATTGTAATTTTATACTGGAAATAAGAGACTTAATGAGTTCCTAAGCCATTTAATTCTACTCTTTCAATAACTCTGTTTGCAGACCTCGGATGGTTGTCGGAGGGTGTTTGAGAGTTGTATTTGCCTTCCCAAAAGCGCCCCTGACATTCTCCATAGGTATGAGGTCTGGACTGACCAATCCATTCGGCAAATATCCTCATTTTCCAGAATTTCATTGACCAAATGCGCTGTATGTGCCTCGCATTGCCATCCTTTAAAATAAAATTAGGGCCAATTGTACCCGTGAAAATTACATCATGGGGCTCCAAGGCCTCATCCTTATATCTAACAGTGGTCACAGTACCTGTTTCAAATACATGGAGGTGTGTGTGGCGATCCAACGTGATGCCTGTCCAAACTGTCAAGCCTCCGCAGCAGTAGAAGTCGATTTATAGGAGATTTTAGGGCAGGTAGCGAGTTCCTGGTTGTCTCCATGTTCTCGCCAAACTTTCATTTCGTACTTTCACACCTCCATTAACCACTTTTTAGTTTGTTTTATTCTGAAACTGACTATTTTCTGACCTTCCTACTTCGATGAGTGTTGCACATTATCATTTGTGCGTTTTTAAACTACTGGATGGTTATTTTTTGCATTATATCATATTATGTACATACGGAATTTTACTAAAACCTGTCCAGTAGTGCGAGCGATAATCAACAAAACCTAAAAATTCTCTTAATTTTGAACACGTATATATGCAAAAAAATATTAGTTTAAATTGTTCTTAGCTTAATACACTGCTGGTCTCCATAAATGAAACACCCTGAAGGAGACACGCAAATAACATGAAATTTACAACATGCATTAGCGGAGGTGAGATATGCCAATGATTAGAATTTCAGCGCAGACACACATCACGCATGCCTGTGGCGCCACCTCAAAGCGCTATTTAAGGCTTGGAGATATCGACGATTTCAAGTTCGGAAATTGTATTTTTCTTGTGGTTTTTTTTCAAAAAACAATCAGTTACGTCTTGTTGAAAACAGCGATCAGCTTTTCATCAAGTATCCAAGTGCGATAGAGAAAGGATAGTGGCCTACCGAGATTGTGAATTATCTTTCAGGGAAATCGGTATCGGCAATCGTGTTGGACGAAACCAAACAGCTGTAATGCGGATATGTGACCGTTGGATGCCGGAGGGTACGACGGACCGACGGGATCGATCGCATCCACCTCAGTGCCCCACTTCACGTGAGGGCAGGTAAATTGTGCGCATGGCAGTGACGGATCACTCAGTTGCATCACTAACCATAGCACAGCACATTGAGTTTGTAACGCAACATTCAGTGTCTGCGCGTACCATTCAACGCCGTTTACAGCAGGGTGGTCTGTCCGCAAAACGTCCATTGCTTGGTCTACCCTTGACACAGAACCAAAGACGTCTCCGCCGCCAATGGTGCGATGAAAGAAGGATGTGGGTGGCAGAATGGAATGAAGTTGTCTACTGACGAATCACGCATCTGTCTGAAACACCACGATGGTCGGATTCGAGTCTGGAGACACCGTGGAGAGTGGATGGTGAACAGCTGCGTTATGCACCACCACACTGGTCCTGCACCGGGTATTATGGTATGGGCCGGTAATGGATATCACTCTCGCACTCCTCTAGTACGCATTCAAGATACTTTAAACAGCCAGTGCTACATCTGCGAGGCGTTGGAGCCAGTTGTCCTTCTGTACCTTCTGGACTTGGTCACCGCCATATTTCAACAGGATAATGGTGACCACACGTGGCATGAATTGTCCAAAGGCTCTTCGTCAATCACCAGATTGAATTGCTTCCCTGGCCGACTCGCTTTCCGGATCTTTCGCCGATAGAAAACATGTGGTCCATGGTTGCTCAATCATTGACCCAGATTACACCCCCAGCTGCCACACCAGATCAACTTTGGCAACGTGTGGAAGCTTCTTGGTCTGCTGTACCACAAGAATATATCCAAAGTCTATTTTAATCATTGTGGAGGCGTGTGGCAGCTGTGATCTCCAACAATGTCGGCTACTCTGACTACTGACTCTGGCAGGAAGGACACTTCACATGAGTCTATAAATTTAATCATTCGATACTTGGTCAACATGTTATCTACAAAATAAATTTTGTTGTGATATCTCTTGTCTTTCTTGGTGTTTCATTTACGGTGGCCAGCAGTGTATTAAATTTAAACTCTAATCGTGTATATTTTTCCATCATCTTAAATACGAATATCACTTCTCGAAAAGAGTGTACCGTGTTTTCCAAAGCTAAAAAGATTAAGTAGGGTATTTTTATTCATTAACTATTTACCGAAAAAAGAACTAAATAGCTTACATATGCATTTTCTAAGGAGAAGCAGGTGCCCCCTAATAGTTTCCTAGAATCACCTGCATAGTTTGTAAAATAACAATTATTTGTCTTTACTTGAGCACGTTACAGTTTTCCATGTTATTCCGATCCATGCATAATTGTTTTACAAAATTCTTGTACAAATTATTGTTTTTTTTTTATTTTAATTTCTTTAGTTTCAATACTTTTGGTTTCTCAAAATTTTTTCAAATTGTTTTCTGAAGATATTTTTTTCATTTTATCGCTCTGTATCCTATAATTTTTAAAATTTTTTTCAAACTTTAGGAATGCATTCTGATTGATTTGTATAAATACTATTTCCATTCCCTCAAATGTATTACTTAATAATTTTCTCGTCTTATTCAGAGCTTTAAAGTTAAAATATTCACGAAGAAAATCTATTATACCTTATTTCATATTCATAGTCTTTGCAAATACAAAAATCTCATCAACATAAAGTAGCATACGCTAATATTATTGTTATATATATATAGAGAGAGAGAGAGTCGAACCTCTAATTAAGGAAGTTGCTAAATACTGAGGAAAATTCGTTAAGTAAGGATACCTCTTTAATGTACTTTGGAAATCAAACAAAACAAATTTTAAATTTTTAAACACTATACATTATTATGAAAGTAATTATTCACACTTCTTTTATAAATTAATATCAATTTATTTTACAAATCTTACTTATAAAAAAAAAGTTGCAAGGAAAAAGTACTTTGTCTGTACTTTTAATTTTAAAAATAATTTTATAATAAAATTAAATTTAATGATCTGTTTAAATTTTAAGCACACAAATCTTTTAAATAATTTTAAACATACATTATTTTATAATCAGTAATTTTAAACATACATTGCCAAATGCATACCTAAATGTAAATACCAATAAAATCTGTTAATTTTGTTTGAGTATTTTATTTGAAAAATTACTGTGATTTTATTGTTCTAAATAAGTTAGTCGCCAGTGTTTAAATTGGTTCAAGGCTATTGCTCACTACAAAATGTGCTAATAGAAGGAATAATTTGAAACGGTCCAGAAATATTTTTAAAATAGGCAGAAAAATATCAAATTACAAGAGAAAAAGTTCATCAAATAGAAAATGCACTTCACTAGAGGGAGATTATTTTACGAAGAAAATAGAAAAATGTTCTAGTTGTCTCAGGAAAAAGTTCGCAAAGTAGAAAAATGTGTTATATATGTACTCATTTCATCCAATGTAACCCCTTAAAATCAAGTCATCGATAACAGTTTGAGTTCCGTAGAACCATTCAATTCCTGTTTGATGCAAACACATATCGCTGAAAGTCTGTGTGCGGAAAATCTTTCTCGATACCCATGCAAGAATCACTTATATAAAAGAAGTCTTTCACATTAAATAAAATTTTTATTGATTCTTCTAACGTCATGAATTCAAATACTATGAGTAACAATTACCTGACCGTTACATAAAATAATGCAAATATTCATAACTTGAGAATGACACAAATCGTGTGCATCAAGAGTCTGAGTACATCAGATAAAAACCTTTATGATATTGGATTGAAACTAAACTTTAATACCTTATAGTTAGGCTATTAATAGCCTTATATAGTAAAGGCTATTTCTTTCTTTTTAAAAACCTCTCTGAATCTATTTGTGTGGTCAGGATTCCGTTGGTTTTTGTCTCTTCTTTTTTTTTTTTTGTTCCATTCTTATGCCATAACAAATTTGAGCAATTCTTAGGAAGTTAAACCTCCTCGATGGTTCTCTGTTCGAATAAATTCGACAAATGCTTTACTGTGCTTAGGTTTTGGGACTAGATGGAACGCAGATTTTGTTTGGTGCAGCTATAACTACAAAATGTACATCCTGTACTTGGGATCTTGTCTTGCTGAAAGTAAAAATCTCCATTAACCCCAAACTTCTCGACCCTTGCTCTGAGATATATCTTCAGTATGTTCAAGTGATGAATTGCGTTCATTGAGTTTTTAATAAACTCCAGATTACCAACCCCAGGGCTTCACATGCACCTCTAAAACATAACGTGCCTCCTCCATACTTGAGTGTTGGAAAAATAAATTCTTGTTACAGCTTAGTACAGGGATTCCTCTAAACAGGTTTTCGTCATTTTTTGCCTAAAATACAAAATTCACTTTCATCTGAATATATTACTTTTCTTGCATAACTCTTGTGTCTTATTTATGCATTCTTTGTGTGTGTTTTTAGTCTGTTTACGCGAGAGATGAATGGCTTCATCCATGCCGCTTGGCCACGATAGTCATCCTTTATCAGTTCTCTTCAAATTGTGATTAAACTCACATTTCTCTTAGAATATCTCAGCAACGGTTATATCTATCTGTGAAGCTAAAAATGATTGGATTTATTTTTACGCAGCGTATTACAAAGGTGGAATTCTCGAGGCAACACTGAAAAAGTGAGATTTGATCTTGGACATGACGTTAAAATTTTAGTTGATTTCTAGTTCATGAACATTTTTTGAATGGATGAATCTTTCAATTTAACAGTTTCAGTAAATGCTCTAAGTGAAATCTCTTATTTTCAGAGATCTATGATGAACTTCCTTCTCTTTTTTGTTGTTTGTCATGAAATAACGCAGGAATTCTAAACCTCAAATCCTAAATAAATTGTAATAGAAGCTTATTTTCACTTAAAAACACGAATTGTTGCAATTATCTCACAATAAAAGGTCTTTAGAGCCTGTTCCGTATTGTGTCTTTATCGCCTTTGGCGATGGAACTCTCACCACAAATTGGAAACCCTTGTAATCTCTCGAAGAGAGTATAAAAGGCATTACGCACTTTCAGATTTCGCAATAAAATATTTTAGACCAACAGTCCGCATTCTTTCTTGAACCAGCATATTACGCTCCGCAACATTGGTCCTTATCGAGCCAAAGGTATTTTTGATGAACAACTAGTTCACCCGCAGTTTCTTTGGATTTTGCTGTTAATCATTGAGACAGAATCATGACTTCTAGCGAAACCGGAATTACTCTGTTAAACCGCAAACGTGGTAATATCAAATGCCAGCTTACAAAAATGGCAAACGCTTTACAGAAACAAACGGACCTATCGATACATGAACTTCAAGCTAAACTGGATGTTGTGTTAAAATTACAGGATAAATTCGAACTATTGAAGAACGATTATTACGGCATCGCAAATGATACTGAATACGCTGAAGCTGAGCCAAGTCTGAATTCATTGGAGGATGATCTGCAAGACTTTGAGGTACGTCTGAAAACGTCAATTAATAAATTTAAATACGAAGCAGAATCTTCGTCAATGCTTAACAATAGTCAGCCTAAAGGCTCCCAAATAAAACTACCTAAAATTCCTCTTCCAACTTTTACCGGGAAATTGGAGGAATGGGGTTTATTCAAGACTCAGTTTTGTGATCTCGTAATCGAAAATTCTCAACTTTCGGATAGTGAAAAGCTACATTATTTGCGCGGTGCTCTGAGGGGAGATGCTAAGATAGTTGAAACTTCTGCTGATGACTTTGATTCACTTTTTAAAGCTCTTGAGCAAAGATACGAAAATAAAAGAGTTATTGTTGACTGTCATATCAAAAATATTCTCAATGTGCAGGCAATGAAATACGAGTCATCTGGAGATTTGCGCATCCTATTAGATAATATTAAGAAAAATCTTAGATCATTAAAAATCTTAGACTTCGAAAGAGATAAACTATCAAACGCGTTATTATTAAATTTGGTTTTGGATAAATTAGATCGAAAACAAGAAAACAATACGAATTAACAAAAGACAATGAAGTTCCTGATTTTGATGCGTGTTTGGAATTTCTGGAGAGAAGATATCAAATTTTGAGCAGCATTAATAAGAACATCCCGAGAAAATTCAATTATGAACGATCAAAATCATTTGTTGTTAAATCTAATAAACCAAACTTTTGTAAGGTCTGTAGAATGCAAACGCACGCATTGTATCAATGCCATAAATTTAAGGCAATGAATTTATCGGACAGAACTGATTTGGTTAAAAAACTTAGAGTTTGCACGAATTGTTTAAGTGAATTTCATGCTGTGTCAAAGTGCAATTCTAAAAATCTTTGTTTTGTCTGTAAACAGAGGCATCATACTTTGCTTCATAAATACTCGACGCCATCAACTAACTACAAAACTGACCTTGAAACATTGGGTCCTGACTTGAATTCTTCACAAATCTTGGGCAATTAAGATCCCGATTCTTCTTCGGAGAACGCTCGCGTTTCATTCCATACTAATGGAAATAACAGTATTTTGATTAATACTGCAATAGTTTATGTGAGGGACTCTGAAGGAATCAGACAACCTTTGCGTGCTATTTTAGACTGCGCTTCAGAATCAAGTTTTATTAGCTCAAGGTCAGCAGAAGCTTTGGGATTGCAGAAAGAAAAGGTAAACATTCCGATCAGTGGTTTGAATGATGCATCTATTTATATAAGAAAAAAGATTTCCGCTCAAATCTCAAACGCTCTTATTGCTTGTGCCAAAGATTAGTCACTTTTCTCCTTCTAAGAGAATTAATATAACTCATTTGAATATTCCTAGTAATATACACCTGGCTGATCCAAAATTTTCTATTCCTCAAAGAGTAGATTTGTTGTTAGGGCAGAATTGTTCTTTGCGTTTTTGGAAGTGGATAAAATAAAGATTGGGAATAACTTATTTCTGCAGTCTAGCTGTTTTGGGTACCTAGTTTCGGGTAAAATTTCAGACGCAGATTTACATATTTCGACAAGGCATTGCTTTTTGGCTAAAAACTTGGAAGCTCTAAACAAAACTCTTGCTAACTTCTGGGAAATAGAAGACGTTGAACCTCGGGAAATTTGCAATAGCGATGAATTAAATTACTGCAACGAGCATTTCGCGAAAACTCACACAAGAAAGGAAGATGGCAGATATGTTGTCTCTATGCCATTGAAACCAGAATTTCCGGAGACCATTTTGGGAAATTCTAAGATTATTGCATCTAAAAGATTGGATCAGCTATGGACACGCTTAGAACGTGACCCTACCATGAAGGCGCTTTACTCAGATTTTCTAAATGAATATGAATCATTGCATCACATGAAGGAAGTGAAGGAGGATTCTAAGTCAGAGACGGGATATTATCTACCTCATCACGGTATCTTACGACCGGACAACATGACAACCAAGCTGCGTGTCGTGTTCAATGCTAGCGCTAAAACTACTAGTGGTTATTCCTTAAATGATTTATTGTATAAGGGAGGTGTGCTTCAGGAAGACCTGTTTTCAGTTCTTATTAGATTCCGCAAACACATTTACGCTTTCACTGCGGACATAAAGCAGATGTTTAGAATGATTGAGTTAAATGAAACTCAGACTAGGCTTCAAAAAATCTTGTGGAAAGGTAGTAAAACGTCTCCTACTAAAGTATATGAATTACGAACTGTCACATATGGAACAGCAAGCGCTCCATATTTGGCAACCAGGGTTTTGCGACAACTCGCTTTAGATGAGGAAAAGAACTTCCCATTGGCTTCAAAGGTTCTCCTCCAGGATTTTTACATGGATGATTGCCTCTCGGGTTCTTCTGAATTAACGGAATTTGAGACTCTACAGATGGAATTAAAACAGCTTCTTCAAAGAGGAGGAATGACGCTGCATAAGTGGTGCACGAACCTTTCTCCAACGAATGCGAAGGAATTTCCACTTGACAGAAATTCCGAAGAAATCCAAGTAAAGACTCTGGGCATGATTTGGAACAGTGTAAGTGATACTTTTACTTACAAAGCCAACGTCCGTCTTAATCTCGGCTATACAAAACGAGACGTCTTGTCCCAGATCGCACGCATTTACGATCCATTTGGATTTCTAGGTCCTGTCATTTCTAAAGCTAAAATTTTTATGCAACAGCTCTGGCTACTTAAACTAGACTGGTATGAAATACTTCTCCAGATATTTCGCAGCAATGGGAGAACTTCATTAAGACACTGCCCGATTTAGAGAAAATCAAGGTCCCAAGATGCTTTCTAAAGATTAGTGCCATTGGTGTAGTGCTTCACGGCTTTGCAGATGCTTCTTCTAAAGCTTATGGAGCAGTTGTTTATATGCAAACAGTGTCCATCACCGAGGAATCAAATTGCCAACTCTTGTGCAGTAAATCACGTGTTGCCCCGACCAAGTTCGTGACTATACCTAGACTCGAACTGTGTGCATGTCTTCTTCTGTCGAAGCTTACTCGCAGAGTCATATCAGCTCTAAAGATGCAGATAGAGTCCGTGCAGTTGTGGTCAGATTCTACAATCGCTCTCGCGTGGATTAATACCCCTCCAAACCTGCTCAAGACCTTCGTCGGAAATCGAGTGTCTCAGATCCAGAAGTTATCCAAAGATTTCCAGTGGAAGCATATCTCATCTGAGAGCAATCCAGCCGATGTCATTTCTCGCGGACTGGATGTAAGGGAACTTGCAACTAACGATTTGTGGTGGAAGGGCCCTGATTTCCAGAAAATAACTGCAGCTACTCCTAACGGCTTACGAACTTCCAGTACTGTGACTGACCAGTGTTATACCAATGAACTCAAACCTATGCCTAAAGTGACTTTAAAGTTGAATATAGACTCTAATTTTATTGATAATCTTCTTGATCGTACAAATAATTTTCATAAATTAATTAGAATTTTAGCCTTTATTTTAAGATTTATTAAAAATTGTAAACCTGGTGTAAAACAAACCCTTGCACTTACCCTTGAAGAATATGGTTTGGCAGAGATATTCCTTATTAAACATTTTTAAGCGGGATATTTTTCTACAGAAATAGCTTCCTTAAAAAAGGATCTTCAGTTCCCCAGTCAAGTAAGCTAAGATTTCTTAATCCCTTTATTCATAGAGAAGGTTTGTCAAGGGTAGGGGGTAGAATTTCCCACTCTAATGTCAGTTGGAACCAGAAACACCCCATAATTCTGCCTGCGAGAAATAAGTTAGTCAAACTTATATTTCAGTATTATCACAAGCGTGATTTTCATCTGGGTCAACAAGCTCTATTAAATACTGTACGCTTAAAATACTGGCCTCTTGGTGGTAGAAGCATAGCACGAAGAGTCGTTCATGAATGTGTAGAATGCTTCAAGAATAACCCAGTTATCGCCAATCAAATCATGGGGGATCTGCCTCCTGAAAGAATAACGCCAAGTTCGGCTTTTCAAAACGCAGGATTAGATTTATGCGGCCCATTTCTAATCAAATATAAGGGACAGAGAAAGGGTACATTTCAGAAAGTCTATGTGGTCATATTTGTCTGTATGGCAACTAAAGCAGTTCACCTAGACTTTGTTTCAGATTTGACTGCTAACGCTTTGATTGCCACTTTGAAACGATTTTTTGCACGTCGTGGCAAAAGTTCAATTCTTTTTAGCGATAATGCTACGAATTTCACTGGAGCTTCAGCAGAACTGAAACATCTGTATAAACTTGTCATAAAAGATGAAACCATTGCAGCCCTGTTAGTCTCAGAGGGTATCAAATGGAAATTTTTGCCACCTAGGGCACCCAATTTTGGTGGCCTCTGGGAGGCGGGAGTAAAATCCTTTAAGTTCCATTTGAGAAGAGTGGTAGGCTCCGTAAAACTAACGCTGGAAGAATTTATAACTGTAATAGTTCAAATTGAGGGCATCCTCAATTCACGACCTCTCACTCCCTTATCATCTGATACAGACGATTACCAAGTATTAACTCCAGGCCATTTCTTGATAGGAAGACCCATAAATGCTATCCCTGAACCTGACATAGCTGATAAAGAGGATAACCTTCTTAATAAATGGCAGAAAACCCAAAAATTTGTTCAAACAATATGGAAACGCTGGCAAAACAGCTATTTGAGTAATTTACAACAGCGTACAAAATGGGTATTTAAGCAACCCAATATTCTCCCTGGTATGATGGTTTTAATTAAAGATCCTCAACTCCCAACCTGCAATTGGTCATTGGGTAGGATTATTAAGTCTATTCCAGGTACTGATGGAAATGTCAGAGTAGTTGATGTACGTACGCCAAGAGGTAACTACAGGAGACCTCTTTCAAAAATTTGTATTTTGCCAATACGGGACAACCTTAGTCTCCTGTAAAGCAACTAATTGCATTTCAGTGTTAATTGTATTTTTATGTATTTTTAATTAACTTTTAACTTTGTAATTAGTTTAACTTGTATTCGCTCTTATTTAACTCTTTGTATTGTTACATTGTATAATGTTAATTTTATATTTGAAATATATGTCTGATATTTCAACGCCGCGCGGGATGTTCCGTATTGTGTCTTTATCGCCTTTGGCGATGGAACTCTCACCAAATTGGAAACCCTTGTAATCTCTCGAAGAGAGTATAAGAGGCATTACGCACTTTCAGATTTCGCAATAAAATATTTTAGACCAACAGTCCGCATTCTTTCTTGAACCAGCATATTACGCTCCGCAACAGAGCCCAGACTTATGACGGAGGCGGTTGTTTGGTGGTCATTCTTGTTTTTTCAATTGAAGGTGGTTTTGTTGTAGTTTGATTAAGGTAATTTTGAGAAGAATTTCTGAGATTTATGTTGATTTTCCAACTCGAGCTATTATCAATTTTATAATGGACATGTAAGATGATTATCTATACCTAGGATTTCGGTGACATGTGTAGATAGCTTTACGTAATTTACAAACTAAGTCAAGCTTACTAATATCAGAAAATCCTTCTGATTGCGATAAAAAAAGATTTCTTTCAAAGTTACAAAATATTAACACTTAAAAACTAATTGATGTTTCCAGTTTAATTTGAGAAAAAAATTGAAAAAGACATTCTAATCAGGGCCTAACTCTTGACAGGATTTCATACAATTTCTGTATGATAAATACCTTTAATCTGGCAAAATCCTTGAGCAATTATTCTGGCCTTGTATCTATTTGACTATTGTAACCTTTTCGTTTTAAAGTTTAAACCCACTTACAACCTATTTTTTTTTCATTTAATTTACTTAGATACAATATTTCACATATTTCTTTACATTTCCCAGTGAAATAACATTTTGAAGAGCGGAGAGGAGCGGATGCTGTACACGATTGAGGAGGCTCCAGCATGATCAAAAACTAAAATATTGTACTCTTGCGCATGTAAACTTGATAATATTCCTAGTCCTCGGTATGATGTAAAGTACATATTATCGAAAGCATTTCAAACATATTCGTAATGATGCGAGAGGTTAGTTTTTATTTCATTCGGAAAGGTCCCAAGGATCCATTAATGCAGGGGTGGCCAACCGCGGCCCGCAGGAGTCATAACTGTAGCACGCGAAGACTTATTGAAAAATTGCAAAAAATTTATGAAAAGATTACTGAATTAATTGAAATACAATAGAAAATTATCATGAAGAGAATATGTAAGAAACAGAAATTTTCAGCGTGAGATATTAAAATCGCTAAGCAAGATTTTTTTCCCTTCAGTGTAGCGCCAAAAATGAGTTCATGCTCCAAAACTTACAACTCCACAGCATTGTAACATTCCGAGAATAGCGTTGAGTAACGTGAGACTAAAAACAAATAAATTCTCTCTCTCTCGGTCGGTTGAATCTGCCAAAAAAGTCACAATCTCTCGGGGGTAGTTAATTTTAACATCTCGGATTTCTATTCGAATTTCAGCTTTCCCTTGCTGTTCCGAAGTTTAGTGTTTATAGCTGTCAGCGTGATGTCAGATAAAAATATTTCCCAAAGGTGTTGGTTATCTATGATTTCTGTAATGTCAAGAAGTAATTCTGCAATATATCAGAAGAGCAGTTGTTGATAAGATAGAAGTAATTCTATCTGCAGAAAGTAGCCGCTTTATAAAGCAAAGGAAGTGAGAACTTGCATCCATGACTAATCAGAATGCTGGATTCGGAGCCTAGGAAATTTGTAGTGTAACACAGGTAAATTGTTTCTGGCTGTTAGACTCAGTTGATTTTAAACTCTGTTTAGTAAGACGTTAAGCTTTTTTCCTTTTCTAAAATTGTTTTTAGATTTTAGTGTTGAGCGTCTTTGTTTAAAAATTTTTAATTTTCAATATGTTTATGAGTAAACCTTCGAGATCGAAAAGAAATTATGAAGAGGATATTGCAGCATGAGATTTTAAAATCATCTGGGAAGAACAATACTTGTTTACACATCAAAATGCTTCCGAGCCTGTTTGTTTGATATGTGGAATTTGCATAGCAGTTCCAAAAAAATTTAACTTGGACCATTATTTCAAGCAACTGCATGGTGATTTCAACAGAAAATATCTTGTCGGATAAATTTGCGAACGGAATTCATCAAAAAAAAAAAACCTTTAGCCGGCCAACAATCTTTGTTTCAGAAGAGAAATGACGAAATGGGAACTATGGTGAAAGCTTCTTATGAACTTTCTTTGTTGTTAACCCGCAAGAAATAACGTATTCTAACGGAGAGGAGATAATAAAAAGTAGCCTTTTAATATTCACCCAAAATGTTGGTGATGTAAATGTCAAAAATATGGTTGATAAAATAGCTTTGTCTAGAAATACCGGCATGCGTCGGGCCATTATGTTGGAACACAAATTGTCTCTGGACTTCAAAATTACAAATATTTTTCATTAACTTTAGATGAAAACTGGAATATCACAGATAATGCGGTGTTAAGCATCTTTGTGCGTTACACGAACAATAATTTTGATACTGTGGAAGAACTTCTTGATTTGCGCCAACTAGTTTTAACTACAGGTGAAGACATTTTTAAGGAACTTAAAAATGTAATTGAATTTAACAAAGTATAATTGACAAAATTAGTCAATGTTTGCACAGATAGAGCTCCTTGTATGGTTGGCAAAATAAAAGGTTTTGTTGCATTGCTTGAAAATTATTTGGGAAGAAAAGTTTTTAAATGTTATTGTATTATTCACTGAGAAGCTCTTTGTGCCGTGTACTTGAACTTGTCTTTCGTTGTTGACCCCGTGGTGCGCTGAATCAACAAAATACAAGCTTGTGCTCTGAATCGACGAAGATTTTGTACAATTTTAACCGAAGAAACGGAAGTAAATGGCGAGTAACTTCATTGTAGTATGCGCTGGCTTTCCAAGGGAAGTTCAGTTTCAAGATTTTGGAGTTTGAGGGAATGTGTTTTAGAATATCCTGGAAGAAAACGATGAACTGCATAGTGAATGCTCGCTCCCCAAGAGGGAAAATTGGCTGTGGGATTTAGTTTTTCTTACCGATATAATGAAACATATAAACAATTTAAATTTAAGATTGCAGGGGAAAAATTGTATTTTTCCTACCCTAATTGGTCATATATCTTCTTTTGTAAACAAAGTTTTGCTTTTTTTGTATGGATTTTGGAGAGAAAAAATTAACTTTCCCATTCATGCAGGAATTATCTGCCAAAGTTAGTAATGCTCCGAACTATGATAGTTTTAAAAATTTAATATCCATTTCGCAGGATTCTATCAGTGCCAGGTTTGAGGATTTTAAAGATAATAAAAAAAAAATACTGAAACCCACCTTAGATACAAATTGAAATTATTGACCTACAGCACCATATTATTCTGTAAAGTAAATATAAGGAAATTATTTTAACTGCAAAAATGATCCGAATAACATCGAATTTTGGAAATTTGCGCCCCCAAGCAGTTTTCAAATTTACATGATTTAGTGGTCAAATATTGTTGTAGGTTTGGATCAACATATATTTGTAAAGAAATTTTTTTATGAACGTGAATTAAATCAAAATATCGCTCAAAATTAACTGATATGCATCTAAAACCCCTAATTTTGCTAGTATCTTCACGAACTAATCCAAATATAGATGATTTAGTAAAAAAACTACAAATTCAAAAACCACATTAAGAAAGAACTGACTGCTTAGTAATCATTTAAAATTAAATGTTTCAAGTTGCTTATTTTTATTTTGTACCTAAGCTAACTGATTGACCCTGTAAAAATCTATCAAGAATAAAATATATAAAGTTTATATGTAAAATATATGTTTTATTTGTTCTACCAATATTTTTTTTTTTTTTTTTTTGCATTTCACTATATAGAACTTGCATTTAAAAATATTTTTTTGGTGTAAATAACTAATAATAAGCCTATAAGTAACATTTTTTCACTTTTGTATATTTTCTCAGTTTGGTGGAGAAGTTGGAAGTGGCACGCGTAACTTTCTTTTATCAGATTGTGGCATGCTTCCCAAAAAGGTTGGTCACGCTTGGATTAATGAAAAAAGTATACCAAATACTATTTATGATTTCAAACTAATCACTGAAAAAACCTTAAAATAACATAAAATTGAAAAATGTTCCAAAAATTTGTCAAGTTTTATAATAAAGATGTAAATGAAAAGGTTATTCAAGAAATTGGTTTGCTACGGGATTTACTTTAAAATGAAAGAAAAATATAAGTAACGCACAAGATATATTACAATATATTCTACTTAAAAGTTATGAGTTATTTCTTAAATGTGTGTGCGTGTGTTAAAACTTTTCATGTAACCAGATACAATGGCAAGTGCTCAGAACTCTATCAGCACATTAAATAAATAATTTTCTTTGAATAACAATGAGTGCAAACAGATCTCATTGTCCCGGACGCCTGACAGGCATGTTATAAGTTTGAGTCTTAATGACATGGAAAACTGACCATGTAAAGAGGTGATGCATGTTAAACCCAGAGCTACGAACCGTACATTTTTTTTGCTCCGGTTCAACTATAAAAGATAAATATTGGTTCAGTTCCGATTTTCGTTCCACTAAAACTGTTTTTCTTTTTTGATTCAGCTCCGAACGAACAATTTTGTGTTATAAAAAGTATATATACTTAGTTGTATAAAAAATGTAGTTGTATCATAAACAAAAAAAAATGTAATTCTATCAAAATTCAGAAGATTTCATTCTTTTTAACACCCGCGTTTATAAGCTTCGATTGTATGTAACGGAATCTTTGAACTCAATATTTGTACCTTTTTTTTAAAGGTCAGAATAATTAGAAATTTCTCTCATTTGTGTCAAGGACCGATGACAGTACAATAATTTAATAAATTTATTCCATTGTCCTGATCAGGATCATCATGATTAACGATTTCCCATTTTCAGATCTCATCCCGTACCTGGCCACTAATTTCAGATCCCATTTCCATATTTAACGACTATTTCCAAATACCATTTCCATATTTAGGGAATAATTCCAGATTTGGCGACTAAAAGATTATATTCCTACTTAGTTCAATTAACCATAAAAAAGGGTGTTTTTTAGTTTTTTTAAAACTATAATTTATTTTAATTGCTACACTGTGTTAATTTATAAAATTAACCAGCATGTGTATGAGTCGAGCGGGGAGTTGAGAATAGTGAGCTTTGGCATTGTTTACCATTATCAAAATCGCATTAACAACAAGGTTCATGATTCTGGTTAGTCCATCTCAACAGTCTATACAAACACCAGTGAGGTGATCGCATCATGAGATGCGAAACATATCCGACTGATATTTTTCTTGAAAAACCATCTATTTCATCCAACTGGATTAAATCTGCCTTCTACAAGTAGTTTCATGGCAAACTAAAACAGAATACTAGTGAACATCAAAACAGCAAATCTAAAAGCAATATGCATGAAATGATGATATAATTAAATGGTTGATGTTATATTAGAAAATATTGATAAGTTGGTTACAGAAATAAAATGACTAAGAATATATCGCGAAATGAAATAAACCGATATTTTTTTCGGTTTAGTTCTGGTTCGAAGTCCTAGTTAAATCAGGCCAGCTCAATGTCCTCCCGTTTGTGTGGAGTGGATAATCAGAGAGGGGTGCAATCTTAGGTGCCGTTCTCGTCACTTGATCAGAGTAGGAAAATAACGAGATGTACCCCCTTGTGTTGTTTAACAGTGCGGCGTTACTTAACACTCACGCGTTGATGACTTCCCTTTTCGAATCTAGTCGGAAATTCTCAAGTGATCTGGACCAAGTAAACATCAGATCTTCAAAGTAGGAGATTAGAAAATGTTAATCTGTTTCGATGAGGCATTACGTTTTGTGCCTCATTGTTGATATCGCCTCATCGGCATCACGTTTTGAAATAAGTTTGATCATTGCTTGATAACAATATACTTGGGTTTGACCCCCGTTACAGGCTACTAAGCTACGGTCATCGAATAGTCTTGATCTTGACCAGCATTATCGAGTGGCTGTTTCAAAACTTAGTATACCTGAAGATGCATCCCGTAAAGATACTGATGCCTGTTATGTCTCAGTCTTCCTGTTGTACGGTGTGAAAGTTTGAAATTGGAACTGATATTAAATTTGGCATATCGATTCCTGATTCTCAGACATCACCAAAAGGCTGAGATAATAAAAGAGTGAGTGACTGAGGTTTAATTAATGTCACACTATTAAAAGCACAAAGAGTGATGGTCAAGGAATTCGTAATTTTGAGTTGCGGTAGACTGACAAGATCATGGCATTCGGAGGACTTTGTGACACGACAAATTTAACTTGCATCAGCCCCCTCATCACGTGGCACCAGAACTCGAACCCGTTAACCACCGGTTACCACAGCGTTTCTCAAACTAAGTGAGCTTAACAATTCTAAGTTAAGAACAAATTTAATAATTACCAATGACCCCACTGGGTTGTCATATATGAAATTATGTACAAAAATTAACACTTATTTTGATTATATGTACGGTTTATAATTAATCTTTAAACCATCGATTAAAAATTACACGATTCGCTTTCCAATGCCACCGATTTCCAAGTAGGCACGCGTATGTGATGTATTGGGAGGAAGGAAGAAAATGAATACTCCTAAGAAAATCCCCTGCAATTAGTAAATCCTTTGCAAACACTGTCAAGGTCCTTTATTGCATTCGAAAATTTTCGGAATAATTTTATGGATAGCAGTGCCCAGAAAAGGTCGTACTTTGAAAGAACGTATATATACGTCCAGGGCAATTGACTCTCTGGATGAGCGAGACTTTTATATCCTCCGGAGGCACCTAAGAGGATAAAGTCGTATTGTAGGTTTAGAGTTAATTATAATATTATAGAATTTAAAACATTCTATTTGTATGGAGGGGGAGGGCTTGATGAAAATTGTGATTAAATATTGTGTCCCAAATATTGAAAGTTTGAGAAGCACTGAGTTACCATTTCTTGACCACTGTGAATGTGGTGAGAATCCTCACGACGAGTACAACAGCAAAAGAGAGCTGATATATTCAGGATTCATTTTTCAAGTCTCCGATTTTCTCAATAGGGACAGCCTTAGCTGCTATAACACCAATAATAAATTAAGTGTTAAGAAGCCAACTTCTGAAGAAAAAAACAACCTAAGTGAAGGTACTGTTTGTTGATTGAGTCGGAATTCCCCGTTTTTTCCAGACTCTTCTGATTTGAGCATCATATGTATTATATTTTAAACTTTTTTTTAAAGTCTAAATGTAAATGCATTGACGATTGTCATTGTCCAACAATAAATGTCACGGAGAACACAAATGACGGAGCCTACCTTTGCTTTTTTGTGGTGTAGAAATGGTTTGAATTAAGAATTCTGCTGAGATACCCTTAGGAATACTGAAAAACTCAACGAAGAGGGGTAGTGGGATGTTTTTGTTTGAAGAGTGAATGTATGAAATATTATTTACATTTTGACATATGGATACTCTGAAGATGAAGCGAAAGTCTTTAAGAACTTCATCTACGACTGCTGCAAAAATTTACTCATTTCGCAGTATATACTGTCAATTATATTGAAAAACCTGCGCGCATTAAAAAGACAGGATAAATGTTCTCGTTTAGATCCCAATTCAAAATGAAATATCCTTATTTCCTGTAAAAAATGCTGATGCCGAAATATAGAATAGTCTTTTGGTACAGCTTATAGAGCTTATGGAACAGCTTAAAAATAAGTTCTTAAAGAGCCTTTAGCACAGATTTATGTTCAAGGCATTGTTTTTCTTGTGATGGAAACTGTGCTTGGGAAAAGAAGTCTTTATATATATACGGTGTGCTAGAAATTAAGCTAAGAGCTTTGGAAAGTTTGGATTATTAAAAAGAGAAATTTGCAGACTCCTTGGAGCCTCTTGTAGAATCATGTTTGCCTAAAGATATTTTACGAGCCACGCAAGGGAACTACAGTGGTACCTCGACATACGAGTTTAATTCGTTCCGCAACCTTGCTCGTATCTTGAATTACTCGTATCTCGAAGCAAATTTCCCCATACAAAACAATTGAACTACCATTAATCCGTTCCAACCCCCAAAATTTCACCCCAGTTATTTTTGTTACGTGGTTTTGAATAATAAAAACGTATTTATAAATGACAAATATTTATTGTACAAAAACAAAAAAGAGAATGTAAAGAAATAAATTCGATATCCTCACTGGTCTGTGCTTTTTTCGCTCCATTTTTCTCGCTTTCACCTGTAGGCCGTTTAGAAAAAAACATGTCCAAGGAGGTTTGTTTCTCCCTCCCTCTCAGAATGTTCCGAAAATGAGTTAGGCAAGTGTCATTAAAAAGATCAGATGCACGACCTGTTGCAACTTTTTCTGGGTGTTTCTTTTCCACGAACTGTGAATCTCTCTCCCACATTCCTAAGATCTCCTTTAACTCACTTGTCGAAACCAATTTCTTGCATAACCTCCTTATGCTGCTGTGACTGTAACTCTTGTATCTCCTCAGTCGTCAGTTCCTGGGTGTGCTCCTCGACGACACAAACTTTCTTCCGATCCATGGTTATAAAAATAAATGAACTACAACTGTAAATGTAAACGTAAACGCAACACAAAACGCGAACACAACTACACAACTTATCACAGCGGAAGCACGCTGCTAACTTATTCACTGACCGTGATGGGCGCGACCGCGTGCCACGCGGTCGCGTTCTACTACCGGCCGACCTGCTAAAACCGAACTCGTATCTCGAATTTCGCTCTTAACTCAAAGCAAAAAATCACTCGCTCGCAGGCTCGTATCTCGAAAAACTCGTATGTTGGGGCGCTCGTATGTCGAGGTACCACTGTATATGTAATTCCTTAAGATACTGAAAGCCAATGTTATTTAAGACACTCATCCACAACTATGTTAGAGGTACGAATTCTTCTCAGAAGGAAAATTACAAAGATAAGAAAAATTTTGTATCTTGCAAAAAAATTTGTTGTGCTATAAATTACAAAATATTTTTTTAAAAATGTTGCTTAAAATTGGTTTTTATTTTCAAATGTATGGATTATGATCTTACAGTCACAAAATGTAGAGTTAAGTTGGGTTGGAGTACATTCCAACCCAACTTAGGTGTACAATGGGATATGGTGATGTTTATTTATATTTCATGGAGAGATAACGATTTAATTCTGGTAGACTGCTTAATTTAACAGTTCTTATACTTTTAAATGGTTCTTATTCCCATAAGCTTACGTATTATTTGTTCATAAATTTACTTATTTACTTGTTTTGTAATTTAAAATTAGCATGTTTTCATAAAAATTCGGATTTTGAGATAAACCATTTAAATTGCTCCTTTTTAAGAAATATAGCATATTTTTGAAGTCACTGTGGTTTACAAACTTTTAGATGAAAATTTTTTTCTATACAGTTTGTAATTTATATTGTTCCTTTGAGAGTTATCCTGAATAGTATGTGAGAGAGGTATAGTTTAGGTTTATTATTTTTTATTTGCAATGAAAATGGAAAATATCTGTGATGGTGTAGAAAAAGATTTTACTGCTGCAAACGTCAAACGTACGGTCAGCAAGGATGCTATGCATTTATATAACAGAATAATGCGGAATAATTTATACATTTCGGAATGCATGAATGACAGAAATAAATATGCATCATATTAGGTCTACGAAAGAATTGGTGGTTTGAGGAAAGTACTGTAATCATGCTTTAAATTTCGATAATGATTGATTGAGTGTGTGAGAATCCATTCGATTCTTACTTTGTGGAGCTCATGCAGAGAGAAATGCACACATCCGCAATCTGAACAAATTGTTTTTACTTTTCCTCGAGGGTACCAAGAGAATAATTTCTAATTCTTTCCTTTTCTGTATTTTTTTTTAATAAAATGTCAGATAAGAACTTTATGCTAATCTGTGATCGATAATTTTAGTTATTGTTATTTGTATTTACCCTTGTAAATGGTTTTCTTTGGATAAATACTATCTTGTTATTTCTCTCCAAACTATAGATACATAACCGTAAAATGCTGTTTTGTGATATCTCTCCAAACTTTCGATACATGATTGGAAAATGTTATTTTGTAATCGCTAAACTGTCGATACTATACTGATAGGGTTCCCCTTGGAAATTTCTTAGCAACTAGGAGTTTCTAAAAAATTGCCATCGCCTACTAACCTCCTAATCTTTATTTTAAGCTGAAATTGAAATGTTTAAATTGTAATTATCAGAATGTGTAATTTTAATGTTTCAGGGTAAGAATGAAATTCTGCCATCAAAAACTAATAAAAATAATGATGTTGCAAGCAATTTATCGAATAATTATAACAGTGTATTTTGTAGAAATTCCATTTAAAAATTATGTCATGGAAATAAGAATCGTATTTATGTACTGTTTCGATCAAACGTTACTTAAATTAAAAACATCTTAGACACGACAGAGGGATTCATCATATATCCGGGGGTAAAGAAACAACACCAGGTAGAGAAGGATATTCATATGCTCTAGAAATGTCCTGATTCACAAGGATGAATAAGATTACAAACAAAAGATTTGTAGCATTGCCCTAAAATAGGAAATTAATAATTATTAGCGATGTTAAAAATAAATAATTTCGAATTATCTGATGCTTATTCCTATGAAAAAGAGATTGATATTTTATTATGAGCAGATTTAACTGACAAATTATGAACAGGAACATGCATTCTGTTAAGTTTGGTTTTGTTTGCCATTAATACAAAATTTGGATGAACTACCGTTGGTAAAGAAATTGGAATCAGTTACAATGATTGTCGGAGACTGTGCAAACAGTTCTCCGATGTTTTGTATGTTAAAGAAGTTTCTTAAAAATAATGTAAGAATTTTATTCCGTAGGTATTTTTGACTACAATAAAAAAAACTTCGAAAACGTAACTTTTGCTGAAAAATTGAAAATTTTCAATTAAATGGACTTTTCTGTGGTATATTTGAAGTAGATTTACCTATACGCAATTATATACTTTAAACTTGCCTGACCATAGAAAATTATCATCCAAAAGAAATGAGGTAACTCTCCTTCAGAGCCTTTAATATAGTTATCTTAGGTAATACCAGAAGTGTGTTCAATCAGAGGAAATTCTTAATGATAACTGAAAAAGTTCCAAAACTAAAATTAAATAGAAAATGTTATTTATTAATATTATTCAGTGCAAGATTTAAACTTCATTATTTTTTCTCACGTCAATTTGCAACATATTTATTCACGAATGATGTGGAGGTTTCACACATCGAAAAGAATATAATTTTTCTTAAATTTTTCTCAGTCATTAATTATTAAATCTAAATATTTAACATTAATTGTTATTTCTACTTACTGTAGATGACACCACTAGTCCATCATATGACAATTCTACTTTTTTTTTTTTCTAAATCAACGGTGATTGTTGTAGAAATCTTTCTACTCCATCGAAAAAAAATGCGAATAGTTATTTTACTGAATGCATAAAAAAGATTCATTTATTTTGCTAGTCAGGCAAAAATATGGATTTCATAACACATCACAAGAAAAATAAAAGGAATTTTTAAATTTTCAATATAATGAACTAAATATATTTTTAGGGAGAAAAGACAAAAAAGGATTATGCTAAAATTTTGCAGTTATTTACTTCATTTTTGTTTTCAAATAAAAATTTAAAGTAGAGGACTTATTTAGAGGATAAAATCAAAGCACAATTGCACTTTTTTGAATTTGTTCTAGGAAAATGAGACTGATGCTGCCATCTGGCGTGCAGAGAAAATTCTTATTTAAAAGGAAATGATTTTCATTATTAAGAAACGGTGTGTCACATGAGTATTTCATATTGACTAGTGCGATTCCTTCACTGATAGTACTTTCGAGCCACCTTAGGAAACTTATTTTATAACAATGTTACAAATTGTGAACGAGTAAATTAATCCAAAAATCAAAAATAATAATATTTCCTTTCAATAGATTAAAATAATACGGAGGCAATGCATATTTATAATTTCTACTTTGGACATCCTATAATATAATATCTATCATATTTAGAATATAGTTTAAGGGCATTTTAGAGTTAATTTTTAAATTATGAAAATGTTATTAAAATCAATTAAGCATTTTAATTAGTCCTGTATTTAACAAAACAATTATAGAAATACAGATCTGGTCCTCCATTTTGCTTACATTCCATTAGTTTGTCTATCCTTATTTGAATATTATATTCTTACTTTAATTACTTGGAAGAAATTCCAATTCCAATCTTTCAATAATAAGTACTTTTTTATTGACTTCTTGCTAAATACATTAAAAAAGATTATACAAATTCTTGGGGGGGGGGGGAATTTAAATTATTCCGAAAAAATATATTTTAGATCCGTAAAATTACTAAAATGTTCAGTGTTCAAACGAAATTTAAAATTTAAAATTTATCCTGGAGATTTGGATAAGAGTCAGCGTAGTATGTCACTAGCAGTGGCGTCTCCAAAGTACACTTATAGAGGAGGCGTATTTGGAAAAAACGTAAACACATGCACAAAGTAGTGAGACGTAATCATTATGCTTACAGAGGCGGGGATTGCATTGCAAAAAATGCACTCACGAAAGTACCGATGGATAATTATGTTAAAGATTTATTGATTTATGAGGGATTACCATTTTTGTGTACTCCACTTTTTTTTTAGTCAGCAATAAAACTCTTATCGAAAGAAGCTATTAGTTAAATAAAAATATTACTTTATTTACAATATCAATTATTTTTTCAATGGCAGAGATGGTATGCTTCTAATATATCTCTCTAATCTAAAATATTTATGATTTTACAGGAAATGCGAAAGAAAATTTTCACGTTGTATCGTGTATTGATACAAGTAAAAACAAAATAAAATCTTTTTTTCTTCTTTTTTCCTGCATTTGACATTGTTTTGTGTCAAACATCATCATAAGGATTCATTTTATAATGAATGTTCCTCAAAGCTTGTACATTTTTATTAAGATACCAGAGTGCAAATTTTTTTGAAACGTGGCGGCATCTCTTAAGCTATTGCGACATCATTCAAAATATATCCAAGAAAACGTTTTTTAAATTTTTTTTTTTTGACAATTAATGTAGGTTTTTTTTTTTCTTTCGAGATTTGTTCCTTTCTCTGTGGTTTTTGATTAGTGCAAAATTCGCGTGTGTATCGTGGTTTTCTTTACATCATTTAAAATAAGTGAAAGTGAGATTTTCAAAACGTGGGACTAATTTTAAAGTTTTTGTAGTGATGACATCTTTCTGAATAGTGAATCTAAATTAAGCGTCAGGTTCGGGTGCGTTACATTTAATCGTATTTATTCAGCAGCAGTCGGCAATCATGCTCGGGCCGGCGACGTGCACTTTGCTTTGAATTGAAAACATTTTTGACACGTCTTTTTTTAAAAATAAAACTTCTTGCATTTTTTTGTCCAATGAAGTTTTATTTTTTATTTATATATTACTGCCAGGCAGCCCATTTCCACTCAACTCCAGAGAGTGAACGAAGAAAGAGGAGCACAAGCGAAAATAATTGAATGAAAAAGATTATTATGTAAGAGATTGAAAATATTAAGAATAAACGAAACATGGGATCTATTGTATTTTTTTTTATCTAAGTAGAAAGAGCAATTGAGCACAAATATGCATCAAAAGAATTAAAATCCGAAATTTTAGGGAACTTATTTGGCGAGATAATTGCCAATATTAGTAAGCACACATAGCTTTTTTTCCCCCTTACGGTTGTATGTCAAAAAAAAATTAAAAATGGTATATCTGGGAGCAGTTTTATTATGGGTGAAATTTGGAACTGTGAAGAGAATATCTTCTTCCTAAAATAAATTTCAAAACGTGAAATAACTGAAGGTCTCACTTCAAGTTAATGCCATTAACATAACTGACATATACATATGAAACATAACTTTCATAGTTTAAACCTAATTAGAGAAATGGCGGATAGATATCCTCCATAGCATGCAAAATTCTGCATTTTTTTAGTAACTAAATTTAAAAAAAAAAATTTAGTAACTAAATACTCATCCCTTGCCGGTGAGTTATTGCCGAAAATTAACTGCATGCCAATCATCAATTGATAATAACTTCACGAGTTATCACACCCTATATTTGATACATATTAAAGACATTGGATAAATTCATGTGACGGCATAGTCACACGATAAAAAAAATCATTCGTTTCCAGCTAATCAGTCCATGCACTTTTTTTGCGGCCAGGATACTTTCTCTAATTTTAATAACCAAAAATTGGTTGCATGCATTATGCCGTACCGGTGTGGGGTGGAGTTTCATGTCTGTTGAATTTGATTGGTCAAAATAAGATTGTTTGAATCTGGCTGTATATGACGCGAAAGCTGCCATTTATTACCGATTGGAGAATAATCTGCTGATCTAGTAGGTCTAGACAACTCATAGACACTATAGAGCATGTTGGATTACAATTGTGGTATGAGGGTGAATGCTCTCTTTTTAGGATACACCCTGTTGAATAATTTTCATAAATGACTAAAAAACAGTTTAAAACATCAGACTTATGTGCAAGTTTACAGTCAAAGTGCTTTTAATAATCGTTAGAGGTATCCTGTTGTAATACTGTTTTGCTTCCATGGCCATAGCTCCAGAGGTAAGCTCCTGCAACCTATAAATACACGGGTATTTATAGGCCACAGATAGGTTGGTTACTGGTACCCAACTGGCCTTATTATTACCAACGCACAGCAATCACTAACAACAAAGCAGAATCATCTTTCATCAAAAAGCACAACAGATCTCCACTCTGTCCTCCATATCTAGATTGAGCCAATTAACTTTACAAACTGCAGCAGTTTGGAATCAATGGAACGCACGCTATAGTCTGTTTGGAGCTATTCTTGAAAATAAGTAGTTCAAACTGTTATAGTTCGTTGTATCACTGAGCTGGCCAACGGCAGCTTAAATTTCTGCTGCACATGCAGTGCGATGCGCCGAGCCATTAGCGAAACACTACGGTTCTCCCTTTCAGCAGTGTTCCATGGATACCTGGGACCCTATCTTGATTTAGTATCTTTCTTGACTTTTGCTACCAACAAACATGCACAGTGGATACATTCCAGCCTAGTCCTTTTTCAATATCATGAAGAAATTAGCCTTTTATCAGCCCTATTACGTGACCTCATTCAAACCCCTTGAACTGTTGGCAGTTGTTTCACTGTCTTCTTACAAGCATTCTTGACTATCAACTTATTATGTCAAATCTCAACTATAAATGGCACTGCAGAACTTTACAGCTCGTATATACTAAAGCAAACCTGATTAGCATGTTCACTGTTGCGCTGCTAATGCGTGAAATTTGAATCGGTATCTATTATCTTTCAGATGCATTAAACATACCAACAAATTTAGTTTATCTAGAGTAATTCTTTCTTGGCTAGAAGATTAAATTTTTCAATATTATATATATTTACACAGAAAAAAATTAAAATTCTTAAAGCAGTGTTTCTCAAAGTGTGGGGCGTGGAACCCCAAGGGGGCATGATGACTCTACGAGGGGTGCGTGAGTGTAATGCAAAGATTATTTTTAAAAAAATATTAATTTACTGTAAGTTAACGTATAAAATACATTCAGATATAATAAAAATAAAATGCACATTTACACTAATATAATACAATGATGAATGTCAGTACAATGCATTTTATAATTGATTTAACAATACTAAGTTAAGAACAAGTGTGATAATTACCAGTGACCTTATGGATTTCTATTAACACTCATCTTGGTCATTTGTACGGTATATAGGTAATCCGTTAACTGCCTATTAAAAGTTATGGAAATCACTCCTTAATACCACCGTTTTTCAAGTAGGCGTGCGTATGTGATGTATAGGGGGGGGGGGGAGAAAAGGAATAAAAATAAGCAGATCATCTGAAAGAAGTAAATTCTTCGCAAACACAATCCAGGTCCTTTTATTGCATTGTAAAGCCTTCAGAATAATTTTATGGATATCAGTGCAAAGAAAAGATCGTGCATCAGAAAGACGTATATATACGTCCGAAACAATTAATACTTTGGGTGAGCGAGACGTTCATGTACCCCAGTTTCACTTAAGGTGTTGAAATCGTATTATAGATTAAGCCTCAAATTATAGTATTATTGAATGCAATATATTTTTGTTATATTGAAGGGGGGGCGATGAAAATTATGATTGAATATTGGATCGCAAATATTTAAAGTTTGAGAAGCACTGTCATAAAGGAATAAAGAGCTTTCTAGATAAGCGAAATTTGGGAGGCGTGCTTGGATATTTGAAAGATGACGTCAATTCGAAGACAACGCTAGACAAATAAAAACAGCTCTAACAAAACCACAATGAATGTGTAAAAGACTTTTGCTCTAAATTTGTGAAGTAAATTTTATTTTTTATTTTGACTAGGTGTTGTGAGCTGGATTTGAGTCAAAAATGTCTTTAAGGAAATGAAAAATGCTTACTTAGTTTTAATGAATTTGTATAAAAAGATCATGGAAAAGTAAATTTTTATTTGCACAATATTGCAAAAAGCCTTACAGGAATTTATCTGCTGTACGTGTATGTTAGAAGAAGTGGTCATGGTATGTCTATAGTGCACCGTCAGCAGAAATTTGAGATTCTGTTAGCAACAGAGTGATACAGTGAACTGTAACAAATCGATTGTTCCGAGTGAGGAGCTCCGGAGCCTCCAATTTCGAATAACTGCAACTTGGAACTCAAGTGGTGTCAAACCAGAGTTAATTAGAGAGCAGACTGACGATCTTTTGTGTTCACTGATGAGAGTGTGTCTTGCTTGTTAATGGTGGTCGTACAATTCTTAGAAGAGGGCCAGGTTGAGCGCTTGGAACTAAGTTGTGTGCGCCGCAGACATATTGAACTGCTACCAAGAGTTATTATCGTGGGAGTAATTTTTAATAACAGAAAAAGCTTTTTAATAGTTATTCCATGTACTTTGGCTCTAACGCTTACGTCAGATTAATTATCACACCGATTTCCTTTCATGAACAGTATCGAACGAGATATTTTCTAATAGAATAACGCTCTTACTACTGTTTATAGTTAACTTTGTGGTGTGTATGTGTCGACATGCTACAATGACTTGTGTGGCCTTTCGATCCTTCTCATAAGCAGGTATGAGATAAATTTGGATGGACTATCTAATTTCATCCATATCCAGCAATAACCGTTTTTTTAAATTTAAATAATCATATAAAAAATCAATGCGGATTCATACTACAAAATGACATATGGCTCCTGCGCAGCAGAATGCAAGCACGTTTTTAGGATTTTACTCAAGATCTTGTCTATTATTAATGTGCCATCATTTCACAATCAATATTCTTGCTCATACATTAACCTGTGTGAAACATAAGCGGACATGGTACGATATATACAAAAATCTGTGACTTATTGATTTTGAGAATTTTTTGGTTGCCTTCTGTGAATATGTGATAAATAAAATAGCTTTTAAACTCAAAATACTATAAAAATAACCATTTAAATTGTTAAGGAAAAATTGTCAAATCTATGAAGGGATTTTAAAATGTGCTATTCTTCCTACAATAACTGATGTACTCACATGAAACATTGAATCACACGTACGTCAAACTATTTATATCAAAAGCTTTTATGAAGGATTTGAGATAACGCATTTGATACTTGTAAAAATAGGTTTTTTATGCATGCTTATCAAAATTCGTGAAAACATTTATAAACTTTAAAGTTTATTTTTTTTTACAAAATAAATATTCTTTTGGTTTAAAAATGCTGTCCAACTCTTGTAGCATGTACTAATATTAATAATAAATATCAAAACCTTTTGCACAACAGAAAATAAGCCTTAGCATTTTAAATAAAGCCAAACTCTATTTTTTTCCTCGATAAATCAGCTTGCAGTTTTTATTTTCCATTGGGATGCGTATAAAAGCGAACATACAAGTTATCAAAACTCTGTATTTTTTAAACTTAGGGCTTTCAAATTTTATCAGATTATAAAAAATAAAAAATAAATATATATACCTAAAACCTGTGTTCGTACGGTCCTTTTCAATGCGATTTTATTTTTGCTATTTTTTATGCGTAATATGAATTTTAACGGCGTTAACATCACTAATGATTTCTATCAATGTACATAGATAAGCTTCAGGACGACAATGCGCGTTAACAATGCACGTTTTCGATTAACGCGCTAGCGCAGTACACTGTTAATAAAGAAAGAAACTGTCAATAAAACAGTGACATTACCAATAATTTGATAGATTACGAAAACGAACAAGAAGAACTGGAGTCTTCGAAAGAGGATGAAATATATGCACACACAGAGATCCAGTTTTTAAACAAATCTCGGAACAGCATTATCTTAAAATAGATACCGATTCTGAGAGTTTGGAATTTCAAGATGAACATCGATCACGCATATCTGATTATCATGACGTTCACAAGCAACTAACCAACTGTTCATCATCTCAAAAACTTATCACTAACTTTATGGTGCCAAAAAAATAATAAAATAAATTCAGAATTTTAACTTCAAGTGAAGTAAGCGATTTGGAACCAATTTATCACGGGAAGATACGTGCTTTAGATTTTGTCTGCAAACACTTTCCCATGTATTTTGTAAATAATTGACATATTTCTCTTTCCTAAGTGCGACTTTTTTTATACGGATCCTCTCCGCAGCAGAACAAAAATCTACAATATGGCAGCAAAATTGCTTTTTATATGTAAGTAGGAAACTTTAGAAGTTTTATTTTTTGTTGCTGTTTCTTTTATGAAGTCCTTATTTACCGTGCAAAAACAGGTTATTAAGAATAATTTAATTATGTATAAAGACTAATTTAAGCTTAAAAAATTAGATTTGGTTTATTGTGACCAATTTTTGACAGTTGCATCCAACTGTGTCAATTGAAATTAAATATGTAGATGTTCCCTTGACATGTGCTTACTTTTGTTCACAAAAATTAATTTCTTGGCGTTAGGATTCTATTTTTCGCCAGTTATACACATGAGAATTTAGCTCGGAAAAACTCTTTGGCTTATTAAATCAAATTACATTATTAAACTAATCTTTCCATGTAACTGTATTTCACTTCAATAAGATAAAATAGAGAATGTTTGAACATTCCAATTTTGAAATTAATTCATTTATGTAACTATATAAACAAAAAAAGTTGGGAACACAAGATTAAAAATACACACAAGTAAAGACTTTATGCTTGAAGTTTCTCGCCTTTTTCAGAAATTTATAGCCGTAACCAGTGCTCATCATATATCTCCTGTGGATTTTTTTGGTCCACAATGGATTTAAATGAAATAGATGTGTTCTATCTCTGTCTACCATATATATAATATACTGAAGTTTTCCCCATGGTATAGGGAAAAGATTGTTTGCTAGACATATTAGTTATATTTAAGTGTTTGTCTCCTACCTCTCTTCCTCCCTCCAAAGCCTAACTATAAAAGCGTCGCCTGACTCTCTAAAGAAACATTTGTTCCTCTTAAAGATTCCTAAGAGAAATTTTTCTGAATATTTAATTAATAATTGTATGAAAGTATTTGTTTGAAATATTCTATAATAGCCTGAGATATGCTACGAAAAAAGTTATAAAAACAAATAGATCGGAATAAGATGGCGTTAGAAAATAAATTTAAAACTGCAAATGGGATACCAGAAAATAAATTCATTTTTATAAATGACTGTTTACCTTATATGTTTATACAATTTACGGAATAGTTATATAGTACTAAAATAAAAAACGGAACGTGATTTAGGTTTTATTTAAAAATAAATTTGAGTTTTAAAAATTTACCGTAAAAGTTATGTAAAATGTTACTTTTATAAATAGTTATCTGATATATAAAACCCTATAGAACAGTTTTAAGCAATTGGTAAAAAAGAATATAAAATAACAGATGGATATATATATATATATATATGTATATATATATTTCCTGTTTAAAAATGTGTATTAGTATAGAAGTCATTTGAATGATTACAAAGGCAAAAAATAATTAAAATATTGGATAAAATAACATCGGTTTTTGAACTTCGTGAGTTTGTGGCAAAATGTGTTTCTATTGAGGTATGTATCGCTATATACGTCGAAATCTTGAGATATGGGTCGCTGAAGACCCTCCAAGTAAAAAGTAAGACAAACATTAAATCTATAGATTTTTAAATTCCTCATGTTGGCATGGTAGGGAAGTTTGGGGAGTGAGATACCAGTTCATGTGTCAGCCTCGACACTTTATAACGGGTTCTCTTCACGTGCTTCTACTAATACAAAAGGGGAAATACATTGCTTGCATAATTAGATTTAAGAACTTCTTTCTATAAAGGACCCACTTTGCTCACGAATGAGAGAAAATATGAAGAATTAAGTGAATATAGAATTCGAGGAGGAAGAGATGTGCAAGAAAGGTAAATTCTACATTAATTTATATAGTTGAGACTCACATTATGAATTGTCAGCGTATCTAGAACAGAACTTCGAGCTTTCTTGTTCGAATCAAGTCAAGATAATGTAGCGTCGCCTCGTTAAACGGACGTTTACTACCCCTCAAATCCTTTGTGAAGCTCAAGGGTGAGCAGAATAGCCAGATGGGTTATTGAATTCTTCAAAGAAGACTGCATATTGTACTCTCATACCCTAGAGTGAAATTGATGTTTAGCCGACTCTTGAACTGTTTGATTCTACCAATACTTTTCTTCTCCGACACCCATAAGCAGATTCACCAGATGGTTTTTCTTCACAGCAATTCTTAGAAGGAACACAGATGTTTGACAGTCATCCTTTCTTTCGTTCCCTCTCACATGTTGGTAGTGATGTACTTGCATTGAAGTGATGTTGGTCTTTTATGAGGAAGAAATATCGATGAGTATATTCCCAGTGTCGAAGTGACAGGTCGATTTATAAATACTCCATATGATTTACGAGATGTGGCGACATAGATAATCTCAGTCGAAGCAGACTTTTATCTCGGAAAAACTAATTGCTTGACAGAGTATGCGGACTCGTGTCCTTCGCCAATCAAAAAGTATTGGGGTCATGAAAGAGTCTGACCAGAGAGTTTAAATAGATGGTTTGAAAAGGGACCGGGATCTTTCTTCTTCGAGATCAGCGAATTGCTTACATTATCATGAACTGAACAAAATGATCATGACTTCTGTGACAGAGACTGTGAGGCATCCGCACCAGCTATTGGACTTCTACGATAAGAAGAGGTGGCCTATCATAGGGGCTAAGTGACAGCAGGACCTGAGATCGAGAAGATCATAGAACTGAAATCTAGACTTCATATTTTTCCAGAGAATGGCTGAGGAGTAGCGAAGTATAAATACTATAATAATGGTACAAAATTTCTAATTTAATTTGCAAACAAAATAATAGGTGACCAAAGCTGTGTCATTCTTCTCGCTACCAAGGATTTCAGCAAATTTGGGATTTATGATGTTACAATTATCGTACGTCTACATTACTTCATATGTGCTTGGCAAGTAACATTTAATGCTTATTATTGAATAGGGTAACTGGCTTCAATTTGCTATTTGCATTTTCCGTACGCATTAGTACTCTTGTAATGATGCGTATGGAGATTCGCTACAACTTGACCGAGGTTCACAAGTAGTAGGCGCATGAATAGTTTTTCTTGGAAGTATGACGGGAATTAATCAATCGAGAAATTAGGCTTAAGAATAAATTCATTTATAAATTAAATAGTTTAGTTTGTTCCTTCATTTTGTTCTTATTGTCATATACCTTGAGAAAGAGTTTTTATTTAAATTTGTGGTTTCGAATGGGATTAAAATGTTTTTAGCGTAGTCAGAAATTTCTGTGTATTCTACATGAGTTTGCAACCTAACATTTAGGAATTGCTCTTACTTCAGTTAAGATTTTAACGCCAAATCTGTCGGTAAGTTATTTTCTCTCCTTCAAAGCCAGCCTTCGTATTCACCAAAGTACTCGAACGGATTTTATATCCATTCTTACTTAGTTTTCTGTTCTAGGAAATGAACTCTTGAATTCTTTTTTTAATTGAAAATGATGTTTCCATTATACGAGGACTGTGAATTAAATAGTAGTAAATTAACCTAGGAAAAAAACAGTTCGATCCAGTTAGAAGGTAGTGAATGTGTGGTGGTATAATTTGAAGAGTTTCGTTTTCCTCGCTGTAAGATATATTTTCAAAAAGTGATCAGCGGTCTTGACTTAAAATGCAACAGAATGTTATGGAAGATTACTGGAAGTTCGTAGTGAATATGCAATATCGTACAGGACAACTGCACGTTGGGTTATAGCTTTTCGTTCGGATAGGAATGAGACTATGGATTTGCAACGCAAAGGTTGGGCCGCAATTCCTCAAAATCAGATTGAAATCCTGAGCGGTATCCTTTCCATAGACCATCGATGGACTGTCCAGAAATTATCCCTAGAGGCTGGTCTCACTCATCAAATGGTGTTGCAAATCATGAAGAAATAGCTGGACATGATTCAAATTACTGCCATTTGGTTCCACATCAAGGCGCCAAAGCACATAAATGGCACCAGTATACACTGGTTGGAGTCCAACTGGAGATATACCGCAATAATGGAGAAACATCTCTGCAGCGTATTGTTGTCATTGATGAGACGTGGGCACGAACCTATGAGTTTGAAATAAAGCATTAGTCAAATGAAGTGAATTATCGACGACGTTAATATTTACGGCACCATCTGCGTCCAGCCTTGCGGCGCAAGCTCTCACGTTTATTTCCAAACAACCACCCTATCGCATTGCAAGAAAACGCTTATTGTCATGTCGCAAACAATGTCACTCTCCTATTGCTATAGTAGCAGTTGGAAATCTTGGAATATCCTCCCTACTCACCTGACATGAGTCCTAATGCCTTTGATCTAATTTCAAAGTTGAAGCAGCCTCGCCGAGGCCACCGTTTTCATCTGTTCACTTCGCAGTAGGGTGCTCCGTCGCTGACATCAACAACCGGTATCTTGACAATGGTCTCCAACGGCTTCCCAACATTTGGTAAAACATTATACGTTTTGCTGGTGATTACATAAAAGGAATTTCATTAAAAATAATTAATACCCAAGTTTAGAATTAGTTAATATACAACTCTCGAATATTTTTAATAGTGTCGTATAAACTAAATTTTCCAATAGAAAACTATTTATTTTTGCCAAACATTGCAAAAATAAATAATCTCTTAACTGAGTTAAAAACCAACGCATTCAGACTCCATTAATTTTTATGTTATGTACTTTTAGTCTTTGAAAAGTTGTATTTAATTCATTCGGAAATGTAAATATGCTTATAGTAAAAATTGGTCATTTTATTACTAAAGTTAGTTCCATAATTTTGAAGTATAATAATCCCTTCGTAAATTTAAAAATAAACTGACTTCACCTCTTAACTTAAAAATGTCGGTTTGATTACTCATTTCATTAACCATCTGATTGCTGTTTTTAATATCAGGGTTCTATAGCTGCTGGATAATTATGCGTACAATAAATTAAACATCCTATATTTTAATTCTTTTAATTTTTTAAATTTATCATTTCCAAAGCATTAATACAAGCATCCTTTAATGCATTCGGTATTTATTTAAGCAAGCGCGTGCCGTTGAATACAGCAAGGAGAATGTTTAATGTATGGTGTCATTGAAATTATTCATGATATTTCCACTTTGCTGGAACCCGATAACGATTTCTCTCCTCCTGCACAAATATATCAATAGTGAAATTTACTGTCACTGACGTTGATTTCTAATTAGTTTTCAAATCACAGGTTATTAACCAATCTTCCATTCTAAAAAAGTAATTACTTGAATTAAAAATACTTTTAGTTATTATTTTCAATATCAATACTTTTTTACTATGTTTTGATCTCTGTTCTTATAATTATCATGGGAATTCACATGTAATTATTTTTAATTTCATCATCCTTTAAGAATATAAAATGCATGTAATATAAACAATTTCTTTATCAGCTTACTTCTTTCTTGCAGTATATAGAAAATAGGTTTAATTAAAATTATGTAGTAGCTTAAAATAATAAAATAGTTCAGCTGATGCCACTTAAAGTACCCAGAAATCTTGTGCAACATAAAAAAAAGTTACCTTGTTACTTTTTAAACAAATGTGCTTTAAATCACTTCCTTATTACCTTCTAAATTGTTTCATGATGCTTTTACTTCAGTGATGTATTTTGTTTTTATATTCCCTGAATAAGTAGTTTTAAATGTAGGAATAACTAAGTAACATCTATACTTTTCGACACTTTATTATTGCTCCACAAAGATAAACTTTGATTAAAGGCTTTTTCTAGGGCCTTTTGGTATGAATTTTCTGTATTATAAAATTGTTGTTGCTTTCTTCTAAAAATATTAAGTTTTATTATACATATTAACCTATTACAAATTTTGCTTAAATGTACTTGTCAAGGCTTTAAACTTGTTAAAAATCTTAGAAAGTTGCATTTTTTTGCATTGCAAAATAATCAGAAAGCCAAGCAGATCATATACTTATTGTAAACCAATAATAGTAATATTTTTATTTTCTTAATCGAGGTTTCATAAAACACCGATTCAAACTATATTTGATTTGAATTACTAATTTTTATTTAATGATCGAATTATAATTAGTTTACTATGGCTGATATTTTTTAATATGGATTACGATACATTTCATTAATAATCCATGAAATACTGTATGACCTTTGAAATTATTTTATTTCTATTGATTTGAGCACACGTAACTATTTACACAATAAATTAAGGTAACTCGGACGTCAACGACAAGGAAAAAGGAACTTATTTTACACGAAATTTAATGATTCTCACACACACTCTTGCTTAAATTTAAAAGTAAAATTTTTAAGTTGAGTTTTCTGTATAGTTATATATCTATAATTCCAAGAAAACTCCGTTCTTAATTACAAATAAATTTGTATGAGCAATAAATAATAATTTTTTTGAAGGCATGTTCTTACATTTAGGTACATTTTGCAGAAATTCCATTGCATATATAGTTATAAAATTTTACAGATTTTGAAAACATAATAACTTGTAATATGAATGAAATGATATTTTAAAAAATAAATTTATAAATTTTTTTAAAAAAATGTTATTTTAGTCAATAGTAATCAAATTTCCTTTAAACTTTATGCAAAAATTGTGCTATATCCAAAATTTTTGAATGTTTGTTTTAGAAAAAAATTCCCTCACTTTGTTGAAAATTTGTGGATCTTATAATTGCAAAATATCGGCACTATAGATAAAGTAGAATTTGAGAAAAGTGTATACCGTAACCACCAAAAAATGCATTTTGAGAAAATTGCAAATATATAGATATTTTCATTTATGATTTGTAAAATAATATTTTTAATTCAATATTAAAAGGATTATTTTGAATTCGTTTCTCAGTTTTTAAATTGTAAGTTTAAAAATCTAGAATATTTAAAAGTCTTTTTAGCTACTCTTATCGTACTTCCTTAACACGTGTTATGAACTATTCACACCTTCTTCTGTTTTAAATACCAAAATTTTAGTATTTTTACTTCACTTTGAACACATCATCATACAGGATTATACAGAATTTCTTACACACATTTTTACTGTTATAAAAATACACAAAGAAAATGCATTTGAAGAATTCGAAAAGATACTTTTATGTTTAATTTAAATAGAACTCTGATTTTAAAAATTATAACAAAATAATCTGTTTTAGTACTTATACATATGAATATTTATTAATTTTAAAGTAAAACCAACAAGCTTACAAATATATAGAATTATTCATGAGCCTTCATACGCATATTTAGGAAAAACGAAATGTGTATCCACTTGATTTATAACTTAAGAACTGCATTTAGTATTTATAAATACAAGACTAGACATAACTAACATTTCAAAAAACCAAATTTAATTTTAAATTTTTGTAACTAATTATTTAAGTTTTTCGTAATTTTTGAACAAAAATATAGAATTTTCAAATAAATTTGAACATATAATACAGAAAAATTACATTCTTTGTAGAGAGAAAAGTTAGCTCTTTTTTTACAAAATATATTATAAACAAAACGGATTTTGAAGAATGTGTACTGGAATCATCACATTCATCACATTTGCTTACAATTTTAAAATTCAATTTTCTAGTTTTCTATTTATCGAATTCTTATAAATAAGGATCTAATTTATCGCTAGAGAAAAGTTCCCTCTCTTTTCAAAATGTAAAATAAAAAATTGCAAAATTTGAAGCATTTTCACTTCCTAGTTTCCTTAAATACTATTTTGAGTTATAAAAATGCATGCTTAAAAATTTTGTAAATCTATCTTAATGGTCGTAACATGGAACAAAAGAATTTAAGCAAGTTTTTAAAAATTTAGTTTAAGATAATAAAAACGCTCTTAAAAGTCTTAAAATGTATTAGAAAAAAATTGATGTATCTGTTCTTGTTATTTTATGCTTATAATTTTACTTCATAAAAAGGGAAAACAATGTATTTGGAGATAATTAGTGCAATTTCTCTGGGTATTTTCTAACAGTTTCAAGCGATTTAAATTAAACATAAACAATTACAGAGTTGTTCTTTTATTGCAAACTACAAAGCAAAATTATCATAACTGATATTGCTATATTTTATTTCAATTCGAGCAAAACTATTGTTATTTGAATCTTTATGTATATATACTATACATTATAGTACATAATCAATGAATGTACTTTAAAGCTCAGTAATATTCCGTATTTTAAATTAACTGTTATCGCCATTTTCAAGCGGTTGAAAAGTGTTTTTCAATAAAAAAGGAAAATTAACTTTTTCCTTATAAATAAATACTAATGCTAAGTAATCTATTTTAGGAATAATATTGTACATTTCAATTATAGAAAACACTAATTTAAGTATCTTAAAATGAATTAAATCTCAAGGAAATTCAAAAGAATTTGAAAATGAATTTAGTTACGTTTAGCTGTTTAAAAACGAATTATTTTTACGACTTTTTGCGTATCTGAATAAATGCAAGAAGCTAAATAAATAGTTCTAAAGTCAAATTGCTATTAATTTTCTCATTATTTTTTTCCCGAAAAAGTCCTTTTTTTAGGTTGGTGTTTTTCCTACCCCATTTATTTCATTTATTTATAAACGTACCTGAAACACACATACTTTATATCACTTTTTAAAAGCGAATAAATGATTATAAAAATCACGAATTAGGTAGAACTAATCAAATAAAAGATTATTAATAATTTTACAAGTAAATTGAATAAAACTCTTATATATACGCAAATATAAGGAATATCTAATTTTATCAATAGAGAAATTATTCTAATTCCTATTATGTATTCTGTTAAATTCTTAATCTCGCTTACTTTCTTAGTTTCCATTATCTTTTATGCAATCAAAAGTATTAAATTCGATATCAAGTACAAATACTGGTTCTTTTTCCAATACTTCTGTCTCGGAAAGCAAATCGGAATTTCTTAGATGAAAAATAAATAAGAATACGGATTTCTCTCTTTTATTATGCTCATTTTTCTCTTAATTCTTCGAATTCCTACACTAGTTTAAGAAATTTGTTAGGACCTTTTTTCCCACAAGAGTGGTTTTTAAATCAATCCTCTTTTATGGTATTTCCTCTGAGACATGACAGAAAATAATAAGATCAAATATTTTAAATTTTCTGATCGACTGAAGCAAAAAAACTATGTAGTGTTAACTTTATTTGAGAAAAAAAAACACAGATTTCCACATAAAAAAAATGTTTAATTATTTGTTTATTTTTGCTGAAAATTTAGGCATTTATTTCCTCCACCTGTAAAAAAAAATTTTTTTTATGTAATTTATTATAGTAAGTTTTACAACGAAATGAAATTTTCTGTACATACCAGGACTGTAATTTAAATAAAGGTAACTTAACCTAGACTTTCTCAGAAGGGCGGACATTAAGGCGATGATCAGGTGTCTTCCTCGTAACTTGACCAAGGTTCAAATTGCAAGATGTGTCACTAATAGCCATTGTGTAGGTTTATATTAAGAGAGAGAAGTAAATATATCTCTAAATTTTATCATTCACAATTTATATTGAAATAAAGTCAAACTTTATTGGAATAGATAAAATGGATAGTTAGAAAACAAATCATTTTGTAACAAAGGAATTTGTATTATTTTTACTCATTTTTAAATGCTAAATTTAGTACTAATAATTACTTTCTAAGGCAATTTTTTTAACACCTTTATCACAACTTCGTCATTTTTATGATAAATGTAAAGCACTTCACAGACTACATCTACGTAATTACATTATATAAAAATCTTAATTTAATTTTAAATTCTGAACTGAATAAAAAAAATTATATTTTTAGAGAGTATATATATATACTCTCTTAAAACGAGTATTTATATTTGGTCTGGAAAGTAGTGATATATTTGAATTTTTTTGTTAAAACGTATTCGTCCAATGCTTTAATTTTATTATTTTTAATTTTTAATTAATATGCATTTTTTACATTGAAAACAATTCCAAATTATAGTAACAAGTTTTAGTGATGTAAATAACAAAACCTTAATGAAACATCTGAATTTGTTGGAAAATAACTTCTGGGAGCTTAACAAGAAAATGGAAATAAATGAAAATACTCGTATGAATTCAATGCCTTGTTAAGTGAACACATTACCCTAAAAATTACTAAAGCATCGATTTTGCTTAACCTTATTTAAATATATCATTTTAATTATGACTTCTTAATATGAGTAAAAAATTTCGTACCACTAGCTACATTATTTGGTTATTTATTGAAATTTTTCTTACAATTAGTCGAAACGAAAACCGAAACCAGAACTTGATGTCTGCATGCTTTACACACTTTAAATGTATTAAGTTTTTCTTAAAGTAATATCAATTATTTGGTGAAAATGAAAGAAAATTTTAAAATGGTGAATAAACTATACATTGTCCATTCAGGTTCAATATTTTTTGCCATCTTTCTGAAAGTAGTATGATTCCATGCTCCTAAAACGTTTGTTTTTTGCTGGCGAAAACACTGATCCAGGTGATAATTGACCTCTCATTTTGAAGTAAAGATTTTACCATCCAAATATTTTTGTAGAGTTTGGAACAAGTAATAACAATGGGCAAAAAAAAATTGCTTGTATCCTAGTTTCTAAAATAGCCCATATGTATTCTCTCTCTTATTAATTCTTCGCTGAAAAAAACAAATATGTATGAAATTTATTTATTAGAAACACATCCATCAATTTATGGGTAAATTTGAAGAACAAAACAGTACTAACAAATAAATACAATCAAGAAACAGTGTTCATGTTAGAAATCAGCAGAATTTCCGGTGAACATTTCTTTTCAAATTGCCTCTAGTATTTTGAAGCCCACGTATATCCCCTTATAAATGTCCAGCTGTAATCTGCAAGCATTGACTTATCCCAATGAGCCTGATATCTAAATTTCCACTGATGTGACATTTTGATGAAGGTGATTTTGTTCATTGTGAATGAGGATTTAGGTAAATAGATATTTTTGAAAAATTCACAATGTTAGATATAGTTGTTTTTTTTGTAGTATCCGACCCAAAAAACTGTAAAAAACAAAAGTATCACTTGTAATACCAGGGTCAGTCTGAAAATTTTGAGATACTTCTAGGTTTTTGAAGTTATACTTACAAAATTTTGGGATTGTTCAAAGTAGTCTCTTCTACCATCAATGCACTTGTGTGGACTTTTGCATTTATAGCACTTTTGCATTTATAGCCACAGCAATTTATTTTTCTTAATAAAACAACGTCTACGTGAGTTATTTTTCATATTAAAAATAATCAAAAGTCACACATAGCTAGATACGGAGAATAAGGCGGATGTTTTATCACTTTAATATGTTTTTGTTTAAAAAACTCAACTGTTAATCCTGCTGTATTGGAAAATGCATTGTCATGGTGAAGCATTAGTCCCCTAACATTCAATTCTTGGAGAATTTATTAAAGACATTTAGGGGTATATCAGTTTGCCCCTACCTGCCTTCTGTCCTTTCAACTTGATGGGTTTGACCAATCCCCTTCTTTTGAAGAAAACTGCATACATAATTTTTTTTCATTGCTCGTTGTCTTTTCACCATTGTTAGCATGGGATCATTTACAACGACCCATACTTTTTTGTCTTGAAACAGCTTGTAAGTTTCATCACTCGTTACAATTTTAGAAATGATACGGTGCCTAAATTGCTACCATTAATTAGCAATTTTAGGGTTTCTTTACTGATTCTCCCCTCAGGGGGCTCACCTTCTTCAGGCGAGTACGAGTGTCACAATCCCGAGGTGCCCTAGTGATCTTTTCCTTTTCCCACGAGGTTTACTGTCTTTGGTAAACACGGGCTTCACGAACCCGGGGTACCCTAGTGATCCTTCTCTATTTTCGACCCTCTTTCTTGTCATTCAATTCATTCTTTCTTTCTCTTCCCGTCTAGACCACAGATATTAAAACAAATGTTTGGCGCAGTATAGCCGAAATCGGCTCTTGCGCCAATAAACCCCAAAATCAATCACTCACTCTTTACTGATTCTGACAAGCTCCTCTTTTTGGTGCTCGGTTAGATTATGGGGAACCCAACGGCAAACCACTTTTTTTTATCTGTAATACTTCATGAATAATTTTGTGTAGGGCTGCGGATCCAATGTTAAGTCCCTTTGTATTATTTAGTAGGTACAGAGACTATCCCCATTAACATTATTCGTATGTGTGTTAGACACATTATCCAGGATTACTTCCGATCGAGGCCTTCCTGTGTGTTCTTTATCCTGAGGAGAATTACGACGACTGCAAAATTCTTTAAACCATCTGATCATCTGACGACTTCATCACCAAATGCTAATTGCAGCCGTTGAACGCATTCCGGATGAATTAATCCCGCTTTAAAATCATAGAAAATCATAGCAGGATAATGGTCTCGCGTCAGATCCATTTACTCTTCTGTCTAATATTTATTCTACGCTAAACAACTAGAATTAAGTCAGTAAAAAGTCATCTGCTGTGTTAAAACCATTTGTGTTTTTCAAAATAAACTGTTAATATTATTTTTTAACTTCTCGTCTTCGCGTATCTCAAAAATTTCAGCGTTATCCTTGTACCAACCCCATTCACTAAAAGCTTCATTTTCCTCTTTCTAAACATTTTATTCCGAATTTAGTTTGTTAGGAAATCTTTGAAAGAAATTCTTTTTTTATTGGAGTTATTTGCTGTTGTTTCTTGGGATTTGGCTGTTGAATTAATGAAAGATTATATTTTTCCTTCTTATATATCTGCTTTAAAGCTTCCTTTTCATTTTGTGTAAATTGAGTTTAGTCTTTTTGTTTACTTTTAGGAAAGAAAAAATTGAACATTTTTTCCCCTGAACTATCCCAATCTTATGACCATCATTGTTTGAAGTTATTTCAGATCTTTTGTTTACTTTAGTTATTTAACTTGAGAACATTATTTTTTAGGTATATTAGTGGCTTGGTTAGAGTTTCAAATGATTGACGATTCTACAAAATATCAAATCAAAATATTGTTCTTTTAAAGAGTTACACTCGGATAAATAATGTTAACTAATCATGAGGATATAAACAGTAATGTGTTTAATGTCAAGATAAGATAAATGATATTACAGTTTAGGTGTCAGTGTGGTGGTCTCCACCGAAGAACCGGCTTTCTGTAAAGTAACTTATTAAGAGGGTTAGAACTTTAATAGTGCAAAGTATTTATTTACACCGAATACAAAAGTGATTCATGTCATCATGTCTTAAAGTCCTTCAATATAGTCACCTCAAATGTGTTTAAACTGTTTCCAACGATGTAGAAGTCGCAGAACTCCTGTAGGAGCGCCTGTTCTGTTGACAATTTGAATGGACGCAGTCTACTGTCCTAAGAATATCTGAAAAAGTTTCGGTGCGAATGTCACGAAGTGATTCCTTCATCTTAGGAATTAATTCAAAAGCACTTCATAGCTCCGTCGATCCAACAAATCAGTCACAGCTTGCACTGCATGCGACCGAGCAGTGTCATGCAAATGATAGGTTCGTTCTGTAGAAAGTGTCACCGTTCTTTTCTCAAAGCTAGTCTGAGATGGTGCTCAAAATTAAGCAGTAAACCTGCACATCTGCTGTGGGGGAGCGGTATGCTTTAGGAATACACTATCACATTCGTACACTAGAATCACCGCATTGCTTTCACATTTCTGGGGTTGATCCTGGACTCTTTGCCGGTGAGTCGTATAAGAGTCCTGGTGCTACTGAAAACTCGTTGTGTGTACAAGGTCTGATACATGGTAAATCGAACGTGAGGCTCAAAGTCTTCACTTTGATGTAGTGATGAAGTTTGGAGAATGGTATGGGGTAGCTCAAATGTCTGCCTTTTCACTAAACTGTGACTGGAAATTACGAAGTCTGTCACCAATAACTCTCTTATTGTTTGAGTGCATTGTAAGTAAAATATCAAAAACCTTTTTGGAATTATCAAATGTTCCCTCTGATTTAAAGTATAATTCATTATCTCATACGTCTATGGATCAATTTTTTTTGCTTAATTGTGAGGCTGTGTATTAAAATCAATAACTACTATCAAAGCAATATTCCCTTAAATTATAACATAATTCAATACAAATTGCATATAACATTTTTTTAGATTAATGTACTATTATTTAATTCTGAATTGTTGCCTTACAAATGCTTCATCGATTCTTATGTTTTAAAGAAGAGCTATTCATATTGCATTGTTGCAATATGGTTTTGCAATATATGAAAACGTGATTAAGCATTTCTGCTTTAAAAACATATTAAAGGAAAGTGCTAAAGCGTAATACTGTTCTATACGGTGATATTTTTTATTGCTTGAAAGCGAAGTGTGTGATTGTACTTCTTAAATGTTGCAAAATGATCAGAGATTTTGCAAGGGACATGCTTAATTAACTTTTAAATTGGTCAAAAACCAAGATTTTGTGAAGTCCAAATACTTTGTGATGAGACAGCTGGTTTGATAGCTACTATCAAAAGAGGTAAATGAGAAAAACTTAGAAAAAAATCGGTTTTCTGGTACATCAAAAGAAAAAAAATTGCTGATTAAATACAAATGTGACATTCATATTAAAATTAACCAATTTATACATGTATAAGGAAAGGAGTTAGAATATATTAAATTTCTTGAAGCAAAATATATTAATAACTAGCTTTTACCCGCGGCTCCGCTCGCGTTGATGTCTTTAAATAACTGTCAAAGTCGCAATCATTGTCATTAGAAAGTAAATATTATAATATGGTAATTTTTTTATTGCTTGATTGGAACCAATAAAATTTAAAAATTCTAAAATTGAGCTTAGTTTTAAAAAACTGAAAACGTAATTTATAATAATAATTAACAACAAAAATTCAATAACTTTAACTTTTAATATTTTTAAAAATCGAAAGTATCTACGTTTGATATATAATTCATCTTCCATTTGTTCTACTTTTCTTCCTCTTATTTTTTTTTATAATGCATTTGCCTCCCTCCTCCGCACGTCGTTTAAATTTTCAATGTTGGTTTTATGGACAAAAAATCGAAACTTTTTATGTGAAACTGTCAATTAATATTACTATAGAATTTTCAATAACACGCGCGTGCAATTCGTTAAAAATTTATTTCGTTTCCCTCTTTAAAAAGTGGGAGAAAATTTGCATTAAAATATCAGGGATTGTCGGAATAGAGAACTTCTTAGCCAACTTGGCGATATTTCTCAAAGTTTGAGTTTGACATTTAATAAACGTAACGTAATAAATGTTAAGACATTTAATTAAAAAACCATTTAAAAAATTGCTTTTTGTAAAGATGCCAAATTACACTTTGTTTCAGTTATTTGTTACAAATGTGAGAAAATTTTTATTAAAATTTCCATTATTGACCAAATGCATAATTTTGCGCCAACTTGGCGGGGTGTAAGCAACGTCCCACGGTTTTACCCGCATAGTTCCCGTTCCCGTAGGAATACGGAGATAAAATATACCTTATGTTACCCGCTGATAATGTAGCTTTCCATTGGTGAAAGAATTTTTAAAATCGCACCAGCCATTTCCGAGATTAGCCGGAACAAACAGACAGACAGACAAAAATTTTAAAAATTTATTTTTTGATATAAGTACCTTACATACATTTAAATGCATTTAGTAAAAAGCTGCTAATTTGAAATTACAAACAGAAACTTCAATTTTATTTATTTATATAGATAAGTTAGTTCTGGATAATTAAAATACATCGATTTTCCTTGACTATATTTTTAAAGTTTACGTTTACGGTGGGGATGGGTGTTACGGTATTTTTGTTTTTGTTATAACTGCAAATCCAGAGAATACTTGCACGGTGACAAACAAATGTTGAGATCAGTAAAATATCACAATAAAAACAGATTATTTATCCTATACCACAAACATAAAGAACCTTTTTTACCAGTAAATACCGCATTTAATAAGGCTGTACAATAAAGAAAAGCCGTAAAAGCACTAAAAGACGCTGGTTGATGTTTTTTTATTTTTCAAGTTTTGTAGTGCAGCTTGTTGAGATTCGCCTTATAAATTGAAGAGCTTGTGTTATATTAATATGTCAAATAGAGCTTACTTGTGTTCATTCAATTCTTACTATTAGTTCACTCAATGTATATATATATATATATATACCGGGTGTCACCATAATTAAACTTGAAATTTGCGAACAGTCTATAGCAAAAACTATTTAGCGGAATTGCATGAAATTTGGGTAATGGCAGAATGAAGTGATAAAAATTTTATCAAGAGAAAAAACAACCAGTTTGTGACCCCCCCCCCAGGTGGCGTATAATAGATTTATTGAGAACATATAAATAATCTTCAAAAGTTTAGAAAACATGCTCGATATGTTGTTCACCATTGTCTGCTACCATCTGGGAGTGTAGAATCTTTTGCCCGAATGTTGAAAGCAGCCTGAACTGGGGAATGTTACACACATGACGTTCTACTCTTTCTTTAAGATCAGATAGAAATGTGATGGAACCATGGTAGACCATGACCTTGAGGTATCACCACAGCCAAAAGTTGCAAGGATTCAAGTCGGGGGATCTAGGAGGTCACCCTGTTGGAGAATACACGCTGATGATTCTGTCGTCACCAAAAGGGCGGTGGAGCACATGTTTCACACAACCAGCAATGTTTGGAGGAGCACCACCCGGCATAATCAATGTGGTTGTATCACATCGCCTTGCCTCCGCTTCCAAATGGTAGTAGACAATGGTGGACAACATATCGAGCATGTTTTGTAAATATTTGTTGATTATTTATCTATACTCAATACAGTTGATATGCCACCTAGGGGTGGTTTTCAAACTCATTGCTTTTTTCTTCGAATTTTTTTTTCCTCATTTCATTTTGCACTAACCTAATTTTAATTCAATTCCGCTGTATAGCTTTTGCTATAGATTGCTCGAAAATTTCAAGTTTAATTAAGGACACCCGGTACATATATATGTCTTGTTCAAATTTTCAATTGTTAATAAAATACTTTCTATTCATCCATTCAAGTTCAAATACATTTTTTTAAAAACTTTTGGACTTCTAATCCAAAGGTCGTGCGTTCGAATCTGTTCTGGGATGGCCTAATTTCTGCGATTGAGATTTCTTTTTTTCTATATTTTATTAGAATAATTAAATTTAATTAATGAATAAATAGTAACAAATAGACAAAAAATAGTCCAGCACCATATAAAGGAGATAATGGGATTTGTGTGTGAGGAAAATATCTTTCTATTCTGTCACTTAATATTGTTCTTCCGTCATATGCATATACATATTTATATTAATTGTAACTATTTAATAAAAAAGTAACATATATAAATAAATTTTTCTCTGTTGACCTAAGTAGGAAATTGACATGATTTTTTAATACTACTTGTTTTTTAAAGTGGTAAAGACCCTACCACACACATTAACTACCACTTTAATCTTCAGAGAAGTGAAGAAAATATCCAGCTCCCACTCTACATTAAATGTTTAATTTTTTTTTTTTTTTTGTTTAGCTTTTACCTTTCTAGCCATTTCACACGCTAGATTAAGAGAAATATAAAATTTTACATTAAGAAAGTTACACTTGCTAGAAATACAATAAAACGGTGTTTGAGTAAAACCACAGAATATGTATAACAATATCAACTATATAACTACTAGCACAAAATAGATCACAGTCGTCTTTTTAAGGACATATTTGTTAGGAATTAGTTTCTGCAAAAAGATAAAGTAACATATGCAGTAATGTTACTATTCTGAATCAAATGTTGCTCAGATAAAATAAACAATGTCTTCCCATTAGCGGGGTGTGGAATATTGGACAAGAGATGGCAGTTCAATTGTTGCCCTGGTCACTCGACCATGGTTGAAAATTACGAAGCCCGTTACCAATAGCAGTATAGATTGCGTTCGTATCATGATAAGATTAATATACTTGTAAGTGTTTCGTGTTTCCATGGGATTTTCTAAATTCTTTTAGTGTTGTGTTTAGGTATCCGAGTAATTCCGACAACTTTTTTTTAAATGGAGATATCGGATTTTTTTTGATTTTTCAGATTTGTTTAGTACTGTAGTATTTGTTTAGCATATTTAAGAAAAATATGATAAAATTAAAAAGAGATAAAGAAATTATTATTACTAAAATGGGAAAGAAACGTTAAATAACATAAACGCGGCCCATTCTGTATAGTTTCTAAATTTTCAGTTTTTCAATTCTGATGTGTTGCTAATATATGTTTCATTTTGAAATGATCTTCAGGATAAAGATATCTTAATTTTACAAAGCAGGGACTTTATCGTGATTGTATGAAATTGCTTAAAATATATAACATTGATTATATGTATAAATGACTGTAAATTTTGTAATAAAACAGTGTAATCAGGTTAAAACACTTTTATATTTATACAGGACATACAAAAATTTCAGTTAATTATTTTCAAACTATTTTGCAATCACTGTGGCCTTTTGAGCATTTAAAAACACATTTTGCGTAAAATGGTTTTAAGTATAGACATCTTGTAGCAAAGCAATGATATATGCTGTGCAGTTTGTCTAGTGAACGGAAAATAATAAACTTGGTATTTTTATATCGCTAATAAGATGGTCTATAAAATAAAACATTAAAAACATTTGTCAACTTTTGGAAAATTTCACAATTTTAGGGTAGTTGGATACCTTAATCCCATTTCTTGAAACGTCACGGATGATACGGATCATTCTACAAGGAAGCAGTAATTTCGGATACACTACCGAATCATTTTCTGTATCACTTATTTAAAACAAAACTGAAAAGCATAGCCATTAATAATAAGTTCAATGTTCTCAATTAATATACTTGGAAACATAACGATCGAAGATTTCCAATTTTATACTTTGTTCCAAAAAGCACTTTTAGCTCTTGATTAATATAACTTCAAATTTTATCTAATTTGAATAATTATGAGACTCGAGGAGCGTACTCTAAGCCAGGAAAGCCTTCAAAATGAATAACTGGATGGGTATATTCACTAAGAAACTTATTTCCGCATCGGAGTAGTTTCGACTCTTGTATATGCATATTTGCCGAAATTTGATTTAAAAGCTTGTTACCCCATCTACGGTAAGACAAACTTCGTTCTGATGTGTTCCTAAATTAGCTTCTTTAGATCTAATTATTTTGAAATAGTGGCTTATCATTACCCACTCTTAATTGGGAAGATAAGTTTGTTTAGTTTAAGTAACAAAGTTCTTTGACTAAAAGATTTCTTTTTAACGAAATTTCCAATAGCTGCGGTAATAATTACAAATTGAACAGTTTCGAAACTAGTTCCAACAATGTAATCGTACTGCATTACGGAGATGCAGTAGGATTAAAATTGACGAAAATCGGTTAATTTTAAATAAATTTTTTTGTATTAAATTATTCTTTAATTTTTTATAAACTCATTAAATTTGAAAGCTCTCAGTTAAAAAAAATCAGATTTATGATAACTTTTATATTCGTTTTCTTTCACACTTACTGACGAATAAAACTTTATACGGGTTTATTTCAGAAATAAATCATTTAAAATACAAGGGGATTTTTCTATTGTGTCTAATGCTTTGAAATGTTTTTACCCATTGTTAATAGCAAATGTAACAAAAGTTGGTATACCTTTTTAAACCCAAACACTACTTGTTTTTTTTTAAATATTTGAATTTAGAATTTGCATATTCTTTAAGGAATTTTCAATTAGCATTCAGAAAAAATGTATTTTAGCAGTAAACCCATACCAACTGTTGTAATACATAGCTTGAAGTATTTGTAATTCAAAAAATTCATGTGTGTACATCAATTATTGTAGGAGGAGTAGCATTTTCAAACCCTTTCATAAATTTTCAATTTTTTCTATAAGAAATTAAATAGTCAGTGTGTGCGTGTTATATAGTATTTTGAGAACAAAATCTGTTTTAAGCAATCCATATACTTTGGTTACAAACGAAAATTTTTGTAAGAATCGTTAAATCAGAGATTTTTGTGTATAAATCCTATTATGTTATGCATTCAAGTGAAACTAAAAATAATAAATTTTTTAAAACTTTACAGTTTGGTTGATATGAAAAATAACAAGCGAGAGCAAAAACCGAAAATTATTTTAATAGAACACTTAAAAGGATTTTCTCGAAATCATTGACTCGCGTTGAGTTGCATCAGTTTACTCCAAACAATGTTCTGCCTCACCCAAAAATAATTTCGTTGAAAGCTATTGTAATACAAGATTTGAATAAGTGTTTGTGTTTGATTTCTCTTATACTATATTATGACTTGATTACGCAATATTCTTTCACATAAAAGAGATGCTGGAAATGTCTTGCAATAACTTACATAATAAATGGATGAAGGACACAAAAAGAGCGAACAATAAATGTCCTTAAGTCTTCAGTGATTCTATGCAAAATGACAACAAGTGGTTTAAGAAACAAGCACAGTTTGAGTTTGTTTTTCAGGTAAATGCAGTATTTGGTTCAATTTTCTTTACAAGACTCAAATGCTCCTGTAGAGTTATTACTAAAAAAAGAACTCTTAAGAATTCAGAAAAACAACAACGTAATTCTATGATTTTCAGGTTCATTTTATTCTTCAAAATCATATGTTCTAAGAATGGCGTTTGAATATTTTATAAATATGAGCGCTTTTACTAAGAAAAGTTATTCCACTCATGTTCCGGAAGAGTTTTTAACTTGATTTATCTGCTCTGTCTTTCAGAATAAGCTGAAAGCTCTTTAATCTTTTTCATGTTTTATACCGGGTAAATAAAGGGAAAAAAATTCTTTTATCTTTATAAATCGGAAAAAGTATTAATCACTCCACTCATCTAAATATCCCAGAATTAGACATTACAATTTGAAATTTGGCAGGTTTACTCTTTTTGAAGACCAGTATTCCTCTAAGAACGGGTCTTGTGACAATCGACTAATAAGGATAGTTTCTGGATTGTTATACATAAAAATTTCCGTTTTTGAATTATTAGATCTACAGACTAGAAATTTGCAACATGCTTCTTTTGTTGAACAGAGACCCATTTCGAACAAGTTTTGCTGAAAACATTTTCCAATTGGGGCGTGACAAGGTCGTGATAGATAAGCGGAATTCTAACGTTTGAAGTATTATACCTACATACTTGAAAATTTGTTGACGGGTTTCTTTTGTTGATTAGATATCAGATCGGCTAAGAATGCGTTTTTTGGAAATAAACTTTGAGTGGAAGTTATGGAGGTGTAAGCGATGAATAATACTTTTGCTTTAGGAGCTCAAGTCCTGCTTTTCTTAATTCAAGAGGCGAAGGCCATATAAATGTTTGTCTATGCTATAGAAAGCTTAACGCAAGGACTTGGAATCAATAGCTAAAATTCTTGATATGAGGGTCACCCAAATGAAAGTGGACTATTGTTGGTTTGATAACTGGTTTAATGCAATTAATATAAATTAGTATGCAAAGAAAGGCCGTGGGTAACATAGTGGTTAGAACATCGAGCGCCAGACCAGAAGAACTGGGTTCGACGCCCGATGTCACCATATACTCTCCGGGTACATATGGAGTACGTGCTCGTTAAATAGGTGGGTCCGAAAGTCTTGTGGGTGGTCGTAGCAGTTGTTGCCATCTATCATTAATATGAACCGGGCAAATTGCGCTGTCACTTGCAGGATGCTCAAAGCTAAACACTAACGACAGGTATCTAGCCTTGCCGAGGAATTTCATGGGCTTCGATCTGACACGGTCAGACAGGTGGCATGAGAAACAACAAACAGCAACAGTATACAAAGAAAAGTAAATGCAGCAGACGTAAAGATGATGGACAAAGTCACCATGTAGGTTTGAAACAAACGTCCCAGTGGTCTAAGACATGGTGGATTCCATGGATGAAGAAGCTTTGCTGTTATTTGTGGAACCAATTTTCAACAGCATCATTATCGTTGGGAAATCACTGTCCCTTCAGAGCTTTTTGGGGGGATCGAAGATGTTGTAGTCACATGGCGAGAGGTCCGGACTGTGAAGGAATACTTGAAAACCTCCCAGTCGAATTGCCGTAGCATTGTTTGTTTGGCACGCCATAGTCACATGAGGACGAGCATTATCATGCCACATGGGCGGTTCTTGATATTCTTTCTCGGTTCATGCAAAGTGGCACGGTACGCCCTAGCATTGACAGTCGTAGCATTTGGAGGCATCCATGATGCGAATGATGCCTTTAACGTGCTCCCAGGCTTACACACACTCATCTGGCGGGATGCGACGATATCGTTTGCATTCCTGCCACTCAGCACCATCTATAGGGGCGTATTCATCATTTCTCTCTTCAAATTCCAGAGTTTTTTCAGCAATCCCACTTTTATTTGGGTGACCTTTATAAGTTGGGTTATGACAGAATGAAATACCAGTGAAGTGAGGTGTAGCTACTGGTTAAAAATGGCAGGGGATAATATGTAAATAAATCATATTTTTAAAAAGTTAAATGATGGGGAATAAGGACGTGCAAGCAGTAGCTACTAATGTACCAAATAAATTTAAACTAAAATTAGCTCTAACGGCTAATGATTCTTTCATCTTTCTGTACAATCGATTATTATATTGGTTTCAATTTTATAATCGCAGGGAGTGTATTTTGTTTCTTCAAGCGGAAATTAAATTTATTGATGCGTAAAACAAATAAAAAAGGAAAAGTTCCTTTTATAACGTAAAATGAATAAAATGTACTTGAATTTGGGGTTTCGAAATTTAATAAATTTATTCACTCATTTTAGAATGCACTTTAGAATTTCATTTCTCGGTACTTTTGCTGCATAATCACGAAACTAATTGTATTTACATTGTTTTATAGAGTTGAAGATATTCTCAAACGCATATGCCCTTAGTGAATTATTCTTGCTAATAAAAAACTTATAACGGTGTTTTTCCAACGGGAAGATTTTAGTGTGTTATTTTTACTGCTCCTTTTGTTATGCTTATTATCAAATTTCCATTCTTTATACATTCCTAGGGAATATAATTTATCAGTTGTTTCTTGAAATATGTAAAAATATTGTTTAAAAAATCTAATTTTGAAGTCTGTTAAATTTCTTATTTCTTAAAATTATGTTTGAAAGTTCAGAATTACGTGGGTTAAAAATGATTCCCATAATGTCTTAAACCTTAGAGGATAAAAAAGAATCTACACTTTTCTTTAAATAGAAGAATATAAATGCATTTCCCAGCCTTTTTTATAAAAAGAAACAGTCCGAAAAAGTAATATAGTAAGGAAAAATGTAGATTATTAAAAACAAATCCAAATCACATATTTTGCAGCGACATTTTTCTTTTTCAAATTTCCAAAACGTGTTTTAAATTGTTGTGCCATAAGATTTTGAATGAAAAAATTCCTGTGATAAAAGTTTGGGAAATATGCTGGCTGGGTGAATTGGTTAGGCGCTGACGTACGCCTAATTTTGCGGATTCAAACGGGGGCCAAGGGGTATTCTAAATCAGTGTTTCTCAAACTGAGAGATGCGCCCCTAGGGGGCGTGATAATCCTACGAGGGAGTCATAAGCATGATGGGAAATCAAAGAAATTATTATTTAAAAAAATTAATTTAATCAAAATAAACAAATAAAATATCTATTCTGACATAATAAAAAATAAAATACGCATTTACGTTGATATATTAAACTTATAAGTATATCAGTGCTGTGCATAGTATTTTATAATTAATTTAAGAACTAAGTTAATAATACTAGGTTAACTTCTAAGTTAAGAACAAGTTAAATAATTACCAGTAATTCCATGGGCTAGTCATATACAAAATTATATACAAAAATTAACATTTATCTTGATAATTTGTACGGTTTATATTTAATACCTTAAATGCCTATTAAAAATTACGTGATTTGATCGCCAATTTCACCGTTTTTTAACTTGTAGGTGAGTGTAGGTAGTGTTTCGGAGGGGAGGCGGTAGAAAAGGAATAAATAAGAAAATCCTATGGAATAAGTAAATCTGTCGTAAACTCTCTATTAAGTTTTATTGCATTCCAAAACCTTCGGAATAATTTTATGGATAGCATTGCAGAGATGATCGTACTTCGGAAAAACGTATATATGGTCCAGGGCAATGTGCACTATTGAATACCAATGTAGATACGTGAGTGTACGTAGAGCTACTGTAGCATTAGCGTCAAAGTATATTATTATTGATTTCAATGCATTATTATTATATGGGTGGAGCACTATGAAAGTTATGATTGAATATTGGGTCGCAAATATATTGAAAGTTTCAGGAGCACTGCTCTAAATGCAAAATATTGACGGCGTCCATGTCATATGATTGTTCGTATGTTAAAAATCAATAGCACGCCTGTTTGATTTGGGTGTTCTCGGGAAAATTAATCCTAATACAATTTCGCATCGTCAAAGCTCAGATGCCTTTCCTTGGGGAGGAAACTGTGATTCAAAACGACATTGTGGCAATCGATATCCACTTACTTAATGCCCGATTAAAAATACCAGTTTTCGGGGAATGTACTAGGTCTACAATTGTAGTTACCCATCCGCAGCAACATTTGAAAGAGAAATTCTCTTATTTTGAAATAGTTGATTACCAAATGAATTTTCTTAAATAAACTATATTGCAAATTTTGCATTTAGGTTTTGTTTCGCATTTGAATTCTTAGTTACTTTTGTAATTTTATTTAAATACAAAATATTAATTCATGCATTATTTTAAAATAGCACATACTTTTATGCTGGCTGTCCTCAAGTTAACGATACGGTCAGTTCTTGCCCATCTGAACCTCCTTGTCACCTGTAAACCCGGCTAGGTGTGTGGGAGAAACTGAATGATCTACATGCCTTGATTTCAGTGTAATTAATTTATTGTTAAATATCAATCAGACACAATGTAATCTAAATAAGATTGGGTGATTAAACAGTAGAGCGGGTGAGATTCTACAGACACTACAGACCCTCAACTGAATCTAAGTCACTTTAATACGTTTCCAGTAATCTATCTGATCAAATATAATCTGAATCTATATCACTTTAATACGCGTCTTACACTAATAAGCTAACCTTTGCTTAATCAAGCTCACAACCTGTACATTTTATGCATTGAATCCTACACTGCAAACTCGCAGGTGATCTCTTCGGCGATCAATGTCGTTGGATCACGCTCTGTAATCATTTCCTGGACAACTCAAGACTTCTAAATGTTCACTCTTTCGTCTTCTTAACTCGCAGAATCTATGTTAACTCCTGCTTGCCAACTCCAACGTGTCCAGCTCTAAACTGGCGAGCAAATTTATATTATGTACTTCATTACATAATCACGCTTCCTTACTCGGTGAAAGTTAGTTGGCTCAATATTTTCTAAAAAGTCATGAAGGAATTAGTGAGCCGCGTATAGATCCGTCACAAAGTGGTAATTTAGTTTTAATTTCACATCATTTATATCACATGAAATGGTAATTTTATTTAAATTTCACATTATTAATCTAGTATATCATTATGTTCCCAGATATTCGAAATAATTTAAAAAGAGAGATTGTGTTATTGTGTGTACACTTAAGAAAAACCGTTTTACGGAAAATTCCAATTAGTTTATTCGCATATTAAATAATTGGGGTTTCATAAGGAAAAAATAATCACATACACACACACTAATAAATCATTTTCAGTCTGCTTTTAAGTTTTCTTATTATTGTTGCTTTATTGATGAGGAGATTTACAAGTAGTCAGCTGTAAGAGACATGTCTGAAATATGTATTATATATATGGTTTGGGGATAAAACATATATTGGAAAAATTGAAAAAATATTCCCAAGGAAATGTATTAAATGCCTATATACATTTCAATGATTGATCGTGTAAAAAATAAACCTTAATGCAGCACTTTTCAAACTTTCAATACTTCCGACAGAATATTCAATCTGAATTTTCATCGCGTCCCTCCATATAATAATAATAGTGCATTGAATTCGATAATACGATACTTCGACGCTAAAACTACAATGCGACTTTAACCTCTTAAGTGCCTGCAGCGTATATAAACATCTCGCTCCACCAGTTCGTAAATTGCCCTGACGTATATATACGTCTTTCCAAAATGCGATCTTTTCTGTTCACTGATATCCATAACATTATTCCGACGGCTAGAGAATGCATTAAAATGACATTGACAGCATTTGCGAAGGATTTGCTTATTCAGAGGGTTTCTACATTTATCTCTCCCCCGCAATACAGCATACACGCTTACGTACGTGCAAAATGGTGAGACTGCAGGGCGAATCACGTTATTCTTAATCATGAGTTAAGGTACTCCTAAAATTGTGAATGTTGCCAAAAATTGACAAAATTATTTTATGATTTTATTTTATAGGCCATCTTATTACCCTTATAAAAATACCAGGTTTATCATTTTCCGTTCATTAGAACAAAAACAACCACTGTTTTAGTAAAAGCAGATGATATTCCTTACAACAAGGTGTCACACTTTAAAACACGTCTTACTCGAAATGTGATTTTTTGAAAATAATCAAACGGGGCCAACGTTGCTAAAAAGGTTGAAAATAGTGCTGAAATTTTTGTAAGTTTTGTATAATAGCGGAAGTGTTTTAACCTTCAGATTTATTAATCACTCTTCTATTACGAAATTTACAGTCCCTTAAGTTAATAGAATCACTGTTTTTTCAAGCAATTTAATGTAATAACTGAGATAAAGTGCTGTAGTTTTTGTAAATTTAAAATATGTCTTATCCTGAATCATTTCGACAATGAATAACATAGCAACTCATCAAAATTGAAAATTTGTTCATAAAACTTTGGTATAGATTGGGCCGCATTTATGTTTTTTTTTTGTAAATGTTTATCCATGGTTTCCCATTTATTTATAGTAGTTTCTTCTTCTCTTTTTAATTTCAGCATAACTGTGGGCGCACCCCACAGTTTGAGAAGCACTGCTTTAAAGCTCTATTGCTTATTTAGAGCTGTTTCATCATAAAGTTAGGAATATGATACAGGTGTACTACTCTGTTTTGCTGTAAATGCGAAAATTCCATGCCAGCCAATATTGTTATCGTACCAACTTGTTGAAGTTTTATATATTTTTGGCGGAAAAATCCCTATCGTGCCAATACCAAATAAGGACTGGATACTAAGTTAGATTTGTAAGAAATTACTATAAATGCCTATTTTTAATAAAAAGCAAAATAAGAAACAATGCCTTATCTTATTCTTTCATCAATAATCATAATAAAAAGCAATTATCATTAGCATTACAAACCTTTTAAATAAACTTATGGCCATCATATGTAGTACAAATTATGTTGAAACATTAAGTGTGCAAAAATGACACACATCATGGAAATAACTCTTGATGCACTGATCTGGATAGAGAGAAATATCCTGTCAGCCTTATTGAAGTATTTACTATGGAAACATGTGTATTTCAGTACATTTGAGTGAGAAGAAAAATATATTATGCATTAGATAAGATTCCTCTGAAGAATATTATAAGGATATCACACTGCGAGAAACGATTTTCCAAAACTGGTAAACAGCTCACTTTAGTCTTCACATTCTCACAATAGCTCCGATGCGCTTACTCAAATCTGAGAATCGCATATTCTCATATCCAGTTACAAGTATATTCTCATTTTGAACCTGTTACTGGATCAAATTTTGAGAATGAAAGATCGATATGAATATAATGCACTCATATTTGAATCTGTTAACTATCAAATATGGTTAAAACAATAAAATAGTATGAATAGCATTTATTTTTCGGTACTGTTGATCTAATATGAATTTTTAACAGAAAATGTTTATTAACCTTAAAACTTAGGGATTTAAAAATGTGATACCTGAGTTGTAATTTTCACTTTACATCATATTATTTTATTTTCATTTCATGAAATTTTATAACTTCGAAATCAAATTCATTTACATTTATTGTGTGTAACAAAGGTATTCGCATATTATCGCGAAAGTGCCTAAGTTAAAGATAACTCATAAATTAGCAATAACGATTTCGCATGTCCTACGCGCTGAATTAGCAACCATGTACTTCGTTTTATATAATGTCTGTAATACGGTGGCGACAATACGCAAATATCAACAAAATATTACCTTTTCGAGGAAAAATGCAACTATTGTTGATCTGACTGCATGTCTTCGAACTTTTGCAAATAAATCACGAAAACTGCAAAATAGATTCGATGTAATAGTTAAACAAATGTGTATGCATTTTGAACTAGTTCCAAGCAATTTGATTCATTATTTATATTTATGTTCTCTAGAAGCATTATATTGTTCCTTAAAATCATATACAAACAGAAAAGTGCTTTTATTTAAAAATTCAACCCCTTCAATAATAAGTTATTAAAATATCAGAAACATTATGATAAATAACAGATTTTCTAAGTAAAATTTCAAAACAATGCCAGAAAATAGCTTTTACATATTAATAGCCTGAAGAAAAACCTTTTGATAAACTAACCTCGTGGAATGGGTGTAATACTCTTTATATCAATTGTTTTGTTTAAATAAAACATCTATCCACATGGAAATAAAGAAAATGCATTGCTATATTAAAAATTAAGATCGTTTTGTTAAATCAACTGATTTTACACTCTCCTATCACCAAAGAAAACAAATATTATAGTTTTAAGTTAATGGTTTTAAATTAAATACTTAAAATTTCAGTCCTTAGAAGAATGTAAAACCAACAAACAGTACAGGTTGCATTAAAAACATTTAAAATAAATAAGTTTAACCAACTGGAAGAGTTTTAAGTTCCTGCACCCATTTAAAAATAACATCCCAAGAACAACAGAATCATAATCTATGCATTTTCTACTTTATACAGCATTTTATTTCAATTATTCACTGTTAACAAAAATAAAACAAATGAAATCATATTGTTGAAATATTTATTCTGTTGTACACATATATATATACATAAAAATAAACAAGAATATAAATGAAATTGTTGAAATTTTTATAAACACTATCTAATCCATATATAGTCAACTCCATGTATTTAAGAACAGATTATGTTTTAATTAATAATATATATTGAATTATCATTGTAAATAGGAAAGTGTGTAAAGTACATAAATAAACACTTTTAATTTTTATCAAATCATCTTTGAGTTACAAAATGTAATTGAAAATGCCTTTCAAACGTGTTGTTTCAAATAAATTACATGTTAGGATATACGAGTCATCTAAATTATTTACTACAGAATTATAGATAGCTAGTTCTGAAAGAATTTAAAAGTTCTCATTAAGTAAAATTTTACAAGGTTGTTCATAATTATATAGTTTGAAATGACTATCTAAAATTTAGCATAACACATGTAATTGATATGCTATACCAATGATATTTAGAACATAGGACAAAGGCTACAATAATGAAACCAATAGATATTTATTCAGAAAGTACAAAATATGTAAATTCATAAATTAATTTATCCATAAAATATTTTTAAAATTGAGCTATATGCAAAATTTAAAACAAATTATAGTGAAACATTAAAATCAAGATTTGTATAACAAGCAGAAATGAAATTAGTGCAAATTAAAATAAAGCAATTCTCGCATTTGAAACAAGATAAGATTTAAAGCCACAATTTTTATAAATATTGCGTCTACCTGAATTTCACGTTTATAAAAACAACAGTTAAAAATACCACATTGGAACAGTATATACAGGAACTAATTTGTTATCGTTACACTACATTAAACATCTTTTAGAAGTGGTTTTGGAAATCGCTGCCAAATAGATTTTGGCATCCAATAGTATTCAATCAATGATGATGGTCTCCACCAGAACTCAACATGACAATAATTTAAAGAATGGCTTATTCTGGCAAAAGGAATTACATTAAACAAAACATAAATTTTTATGAAAACCAATTAGAAAAATAAGATATGATTTAAAGAAATAGAACAAAGGTATTTAGAAATGCCAAAGAAAAAGCGAAAAATAAAATTAAACTGGAATAATAACTGCATATAAAGGAGTGATTATAATATCAATTGTTATAATCTCTTACTAGTTCTATTCAAATGCAGAGTTCATTGTAAAAATGTATTACCAGAGGACCCGCCTTTACCACATTGTATTAATTTTCTAGTTAATCATTTTATTCTTATATAAGATTTATTTCTTACTTTTTAGTTTTGATAAAAAGCATGTTTCTTAAAACTATAATTTAAATTAATTGTGCTTCAAATACGTCAGACTGAACAAATTACGTATCACAACAAATGCAAAATCTAATAATAACACGCAAGTTGGCAACCTGATTGGTGGTGCGTCTATTGCAACCTATTAGCGATATTATAGTAAACAGCGTAATTCAGTGTGTGTACCACACACATAGAAATCGGGGTGGCCAACTGGGCAGGACATTGGAGTCAGCGATTGTCGCAAAATACACAAGTACCCTCCGGTTCTGTGTGTTGAACGTGCTAATTGGCAAACAGGTGCTTTGTTTCATATAATGTCACCAATTGGTTGTGTAATACGTAAGTACCAAGATTTATGTTTTCACTTGTGTACAACATACCTGCATACAGGGTTTTGTACCAAGCTGTATTAATTTTGGTACTTTCATAATATTGCAACCATATTGGTGAAATTATATGTAATGCAACACATATTAGTCAATCTATTTTACCGACACATACAAAATCAGGGTCACCAACTTGGCACGTTATCTTGGTATTGGCATTGTTGTGGTAATATGTATCGTAAAATCTGGTGTATGAATTACACACTTTAACACAAAAATAAGATTGAATTTTATGCGTGCACGTTATATACCAGGTATAAAGCAGAAACTTTAAAAATGTGACACAGGAAAAATTAGATTTCTACATAGTCAAAATAATGGTTATTTAAAGAAATGGCATTCATATGAACTTAAGGTTGCACTTCTAGATGTATACTATTTTTATAAAGCTTAGAATAAATGACTTTCAAACTTTAAGAGCATGACTCATACATCTCCAGGTATCTTCATGAAAATGAGTGCACATTCTCAGCAAATAAGCATAAAATTATAAATTGCTACTTTAAAGTATAAGTGCTTGTAATGATTGTACCACATGATATGTAGATTTTATGGTAAAAACATGATTTTCTCTACCTTTCTTTAATAGTAAAAGCATAAAATATTTATAATGGTTAAATATAAAGAATCTGATATATAGCCATTATTTTCATCCCAAATAAATAAAACACTATAGTCACAATAAAGGAACCATAAAATAAATGTATTGAAATAATTTCTTTATGAGAACTTTTAGACATTTTCCATAAGTTTACAATAAGCTAGAAAAGTTCTTTAAAATCTACAAGAAATTAGTCGCTTAAGATACTAGTGAAAACAAAATTTATTTGTATTGCCTTTCAAGACATGCAAGCTATTTTAAGTTCAATGTAAATAAAACTATTCCAATGTAGCAGGGAATACTTAAATTATTGTTGCCTGTAAGCAAGTGCCAAAAATCAACAATGTGACTTATTATGAATCAATTAAATTTCATTAAGATATGTATTCACCCAAAATTCACAGTTTTGGTGAAAATTTTCAAAATTACTTTTGTGTTTTATTTTAAAGACTACATTTAAGATTTAAAAACACTCTATTTTCATTTCTATGATATCTAAACAAAGTTGATACATAATTAGTAAACTGGGTGGAGTTAACAAAACCAGATGCTGATCCCTACACAAAATATGTTTAGATATTGAATTTAAATTCAGAACATGTTTTATTTAGTTCTATCTGTGTTATAGATCAAAATCTAATCTCTGTGTATATGATAGACAAAAAGTGTTCGTACACTTGCAATTTCCTATAAAATTTATTGTTCCGACTAATAAAATTAATATTTTGGAATTGTAATTTTTATATCTGTAACTTGTTCTTGGTGGAATGACATAATTATTTTTAAGTGTATAACTATTATTTTAAAATTCATAATCAAGCTCTAAAAATTACGCCATAAAGTCTTAGAACACTTAACAAAATCTCAACAGCTTTAAATATTGTATTTCTTTCTTAGTTTAGAACTTAGTATGATATCTTTTAGTGGTCCACAACAACTTTTGGACATCTTGATATAGATTTATGAGTTTGTAATTTCTGCATTGATTTTCCTCCATACTTCTGTGATTATTGTTTTACTTCCATTATGTGTTTATATGTCATGATTTCTTTTATTTTAAATCTAGTTCTCCCCAAATATCACTCTGCTGGGCTAAATAAATTGATTGAGGAAGTGTTTTCAAACTTTGGGTACAGTTATAGAGACACCAGCAGTGTGAGCAGTTCAGCAGCGTCTCATTATCCTGTTAAAAATAAGTCGTCACAAAAATATCCAAATTTTGAGAGGATATTTAAATTTCTCTACTTTAAAATATTTAAATAGAGCTCATGATTCTCAATGCAAATCAAAATATAAATTACCTAATTCTGAAACCTATTACACCCCCTCCCATAAAAACACCTCTGTGTTGAATCATGGAGAGTGGAGGAGCTCTATTTCCATAAATTCACTGGATTAAATGCCTCATTTTCCTTTAAAATATATGCCCATCAGAACCAAAATGTTGAATTTTCTGTCATCCCAATCACTTTCCTGTCAATTTTGAATTTTCTGAGCTTAAGTCACAGATAGTTGGATGAATGAACCATGAAATTAAATGTTCTTTTGTTAAGAATAAATCAGCCACAGAATTAGGTAATTTTGATGGTGTGAGAATCATGAGCTCTAGTCAAATATTTTAAGAAATTTTAAATTGTCTGTCCAAAATTTGATATTGAACGACATATTTAACAGGATAATGAAGCCAAGCGTACTGCTCAATGTATACACCATGGTGTCTTTATAACTGCCCAAATTTGTGATAAACACCTCCTCAATCAATTTATTTGGCCAACCCAGACATATTTGGGAGAACTAGATTTAAAATAAAACATGACATAAACATAATGGGAGTAAAAATAATAATCACAAGAAGCATGGAGGTAAATCGATGCAGAGTACAAAACTCATTAAATCTATATCAAGATGTCCAAAAACATTGTGGACACTAAAGATATCCTGCTAAGTTCTAAATTAAGAAGAAATACAATATTTAAACTATGTTGAGATTTTGTTGTGTTCTAAGACTTTATTAGCGTAATTTCTAGAGACTTTTTGATTATTAATTTTAAAAATAGTTGTATATATTTTAAAAATAATATCATTCCATTAAATTAAGTTGCAGATATCATAAAAATTACAATTTCTAACACATTAATTTTATTAGTCAATCATTAAATTTATAGAAACTGCAGAATAATACGAACACTTTTAGGTTCACTATATTTATGTACTTCATTGCATTTAAAAATGTAAAAATATCATTAATTTTTAAAATCAGTTTTGCATAAATTTGGCATATTTAAAATCTTTTAAAAGTAATACATATCTTTAGTCCTAATATCTCAAGATGTTCCATTGTTATGTACTGTATAAATATTATTTTAATACATTCATTGATTTTGTGTAAAAGATCCTAATTGCAATTTTCATGAAGATTTTACTAAACTCGACAATTTTATAATCTATAAAACTCCAGAAAAGTAACAAAGGGTTGAAAATTAGTTAAACATGAAGTTAAAAAGTTTGAACTATATAAATATATGGTAAGTTTAAGAAATGTACAACTAGTAGAACATTTTCATATTGTATTTAAATCTTTAAGCAGTAATCTGAAGAAACTATGTTTTGGCTTCTGATAAAGTTCTAAATGGTTCTTTTAAGACATTGAATTAACATTTAGAAAACTTTTATTTATTTTATTTGTATTATAAACTATAATCTCTGTGTATGTATTTATGCATTTATTGCACATACAATTTGTGAGAAAAACATGCTTTTTAAAAATTAAACAAATTCAAAATTATGTAATCTTATTGCTCTCTAGGCGCTGAATAATGATGTTATTTGTATTGCAGTTTTAATATTATTTGAATATATTAATTAAATTTTCAATACAAGGTTTACTGTAACTGGTACAACTAAAATTCCAATCTATCAAAATAATTTAAAATTTTGTGGAATTGTATTTTAATTCCTGACTCAAGTGTAGTATAGGAGAACCCTTTCGATTTTATATAGATATTATTGGTTAGATAACGAATTCATTCGGCTTCGGAAACCTATCGCTAAGTGAGTAACGGCGATCGATTTGGTCACCAAAAATTTGACATCGCCAAGTATCTATACTACACTTGAACCTTAATTCTAGTTCTATGCACACCCTTTTAAAGAAAAAGTGTTTTTAGTTGAAAATTTGTTCAATAAAATGCTCCGAGGTAGCCACATACCTTAAATTTGTTTTAAGTAATCCGCCAAAAAGGCATTTTATCCATTTTCACTAAATTCCTAAAAGCCTTACAAAATCCATTAATCGTACTCATGTGTTCGTTCAGCGGGTAGCGTGGTAAAACGAAAAATAGTTCGGAAGATTTAGAACTAAATTTGTTGTTGTTAATCTTAAAATATATGTATTATATTAAAAACTTTTTAATCCTGAATATCTTTTAATTTGTTTTGATAATTAATTAACCATTTTGAAATTTTGAACATGTAATGTTATATTTGTAAGGCATGCGTTCAAATCTGATATAAACAAACTCATTTCAAACTGAGTAAGTCCGTATAGTCATTTTTAGTGTTCTTTTTCTCCGTGCAGGGCCTACATCTAGCACAAGTGGCGTTATGTCTAGAAAACGACCAATATAGAAGAAATGAATAAATTGAGAAGCTGGGAAACCTAGGACAGAAGTATATCAGAGCGAAAAGTTAAAGAGGTATTCAGCAAACTGTTGATGAGAAACTGAGTATTATTTGCGTGTTGAGTCCCCTAATGAAAATTGGACAAAGCTTTCGTTTACATTTCTTGTATGATGATGGGAATATAAGCACATATCTTATATCAACTCTCTTGTAAATGGATCAGAAAATCCATCAACGTTTATTATGTGGCACAATTCCAGCTCTTATGAACTTTCATTTTATATATGTTTTGGTGACTACTAACTGTATCCGTGGCCATCGGGATAACTGGTCGAATACAACTGGAATATTTCCATATTTATGTAAAAATATTAAGAAGGCGTAGATTTTGAAAAACAGGAATGCAGATGAGGTAATATTTTTGATATGTGTTTTATTATTATTATTTATCTTTATTTTCTCAAGAGTTAAACTTTCAGATAAATTAGGGGTTTTAAAGCATATGAAATTAACAGATTTATCTTATATTTATATGCAATTTTTTAAAAATATTTTTATACAATTCTTGAAAGCTCGAATTAGGATGGTTGAAATGACATATTATTTAATTCTAATTTTAATGTATCATAATAGAGACATTTTAACAAAAAATACCATGTTACTGTTACTTCGACAGACAATACTTCTGCAAATGTTATAAATATTACAATAAGTTCTAATTTAGGCCCTTTAAGAAATTATACGTATAAATAATATAATGATATTCTTAATAAATCGTTTCCGAGTAAAAATAACGTTTTGAAAGTACTCTTTTATTCTTCCTGTTTTTGCACTCAAAATGCCTTTTACAGTAGTATTATTTCTTTAAAATAATTTTTTGTGAGAATTCTAACTCAGATTACACTAAATATGTTCCAACAACTTTCAATTGCACCCTTTTATAAAATCATTTATAAAATATGTAAACAGAATGGTATACACAAAATAGCATAACCAGGAAAAGTTTAAAAGGAACCATACCTAAGTAGTGTTATGAAAATTTTATTTTATAGAGAAAAATAGAAAATGGCTTCATTTCAAGTAAAATTACTTCACATTGAGATTTTATTCTGTGATAAATGTAGTTTCACACATTCTGTTCTGAATGAAAGCATATAAAAAATCGTTTGAAAGAAGTTTTTAGACAGCTGAGCACTTTTGAAGGAATTCTTAACTGTTTATCTTCAAGTTCCTGTCCAAAGATATTACGTGATAAAAAATTAGGTTTTTAAAATAAGAAAGCCAAAATGTTTTTCTTTTTCCGTGAAAACTTTTTAGGAACCTTTCTCCCCTGGGTGTCATTTTCTGGGACAGAAGGATTACGTGGACTGATTTTGAATCTTCCCATTTTTAATAACACATAGAAATCTTTGAAGCTTAATCTGACGCATTTATCAATGTGTCTCGAAAAATTTCCTGTCTAAATGGCTAATCATTTTTTATAATTTTTGCCGACTAAGGTAAGTTTTGTACACTGCACAAAGCAATGAAAGATTCCATATGACATGAAATGCGCTAAAAATTTACGTGTAATATTTATTAAATAGATCTTCAAAGAAGATATGTTCTCTCTCTTTCAATTGACATTGGAGTTTTTTTAATTGTGTAATATTTAAATCAAAAGCTGTAAAAAACTAAATTAGTTTCATAATTATTTTCGCAGTGAAAAAATACACTTTTTCCATCTTTTTAACTTTAGAAATAATTAGCCAAAAGCTGTAATTTTTATAATGTTAAAAGGTGTAATGCACTAAAAATTTGGACTTCGTAGGCTTTCATTTATTGATGAATAAAAACAATTAGCCAATATTTAACTATCTATTTTTTAATATAATCATATTTAAAAATGCATAAAAAGTGTATTCTCAAATTTCTCTAGGCAAATTATATTATAATATACACACAAAGTTTACGCAACAAGTTTATGTACTTCTTTTAAAATCAAACTTTTGTGGTTATGAGATTCATTATCATAAAATTTTGGAAGTGGTACAGAAAAAAAAAATTGGCAAAAATGTATGTATTTAAAAACCATAAGGTATATAATCGAAGCAACCGCGTTTGATTTTTAACTTAGGACTAATGCTTAAAAGATGACTAATTACGAGGAACAACTGCTCTTCAAGACGTAGTTTCACCACTACCTGGCTTTTCCTCCACTCACCTTTTTTAAATCATTGATTGATTTGATACTATCATGTTTGATGAAACAACAGCAATATACCATTATGTTCACCAGTGGGAGAAAATAATTGATACTCAGAGCCAATAAAATAAATGTTGCCATCCCCTTGTCTGAAAAATGCGATCGGGTGAAAGACGTTTATGAAGTCAGACGAATCATATCCTGTTCTGGGGAAGAAACTAAGAGGTGAAGAAACACATGTTTAAATCCGGTCTTCTTAAGACTATTCTGTTTTTATGAAATATCAACCGTCCGTCTGGAAAAATTTAAGATTCACTTCTTCAGTTCATATTTTCGCTGGGCGTTTTTTGTTGTTGTTGAAATGTCGACACTTTTCTTGTTTCGCCTCGACTAATGGCCTCGGGTTTCAGCAATACGGAATCTTTTTTATCCGTTAACTGCCACCGGAGTATATCTACGTTTTGCTTAATCAGTGTGTTAGCTGCCCCGACGTAAGTATATGTTTTTCCTGGAGTAAAATGTTCCGGAAGACTGAAATGCAAAATCGCGACCTTGGCAGTTTCTCCGAAGGATTTACTTGCCTCAGAGATAAATTTGTTGATATATAGTACCCTCCACGCATTACACCATTTACACGCGCGTATGTGAGAAATGGTGGCACTGGAGAGCGAATTGCGTAGTTTTGGATCGTCAATTAAGGTGTCAATGTGGAAAGAAACAAATTCAATTACAGCAAAATTGTCTTCGAAAATGCGTGTTATAATTATAACGGAAAAAGTCCTTGTACAAAATATTCATGCTACAATATGCTATCATGCCATTTTCGAAAGCGTTGAATGTGTTCGTTTTTCAGAACCAACCTTAGAATTTGGAGATTGAGGAAATCTATTTGTATTCCACTCTTTTTTTTAACATGAGAATTTTTAAAAATGTCATATCAAACAGAATGAAAATCTTTTTACAATAACTACAAACAGGAAGGAAAGCATACAACTAAACTCTACTAATTTTACGTGTATATCGTAGTGGGAAGCTAGCATGTTTAAGTTTATAGACAATTTCCGATATAAGTCCGAATTTGGTGCACGCAGTTGCCAACGCTGGCGGTTAAAATGGTTCTATTTCGGTTAGATATCGAGTCAAACTATGCTAGTGATCGATACGTCCGAGACTTATCAGGCTGTTTCCCGTCCATGCCAAACTTCATTAAATGTGGAGGTTGGAGCACGATGGCGGCTCAGTTTTTCAACAGCTCATGACCCAGATAGCAGATCTGGAGAACGTGCTGGAGAGGGCAAAAATTGAACACTTTGTTTCCTGAGGTAGAACGGGACACATTCGGCCTTCAATATCTTGTTAAATAAACTAAAAATAAAAACTTAAAGCAAGCTTTTATTTAAACAACTCTAAAAGAATAAATATTTTTCTTTAAGTTTTTAACTATCAACTTATAACGTCATTACACAATTTATATGATATAAAACTCATCGCGAATTTAGATACTCTTATTTAAGTTAGTTTGAAATTTTAAAGTTAAAATCAATCAGATCAAGTTATTTAATTTACCTGTTTAAAGAGATAAATCTCGCGACAAGTTTTTATATCATATAAGTGTATAATATTGTTATAAATTAATAATAAAGTTTTAAAAAGTTTATTATTCTTCTTGATTCATCATGATTTTAAAAGTTTTTACTGAGTATTTTACTTTTAGTTATCACTGGACAGGTTTCTCGGTTGTTCATCTCATTCAACGCATCGTATTGCTAGGTGCTTGCGGGTTATTTTCGAACAGTCTAGCTAAATGAATTCTCATAAAGTACTAGACGAAAAACACGTTTTTCTTAAATCCGTAATTTTAAGTAATTGTTTCAATCTAGTGAGCCTTGAGTAATATTCTTATTCACGCGAAAATAAGTTTTATGATTATCTTCATAAATGACAAGTTATTAAAAGTTTAATTAAAATTGTGATTATTTTTGAAAATCAATAAAAAGTTTTGGCATTTATTTTTAAATGGCTGTTCTAAAGAGCAAAGCATGAGCTGCTTTAGTCGATTCATTTGAACAAATGCCGATTCATTGAATAAAAATTCATGCAACAATTTAGACATTCATAAACATTATCGATTTTGACTCATTTAAAAATAGTAAAAACAAATATTACTGTTTTGTAAAAACATGATATACCGTATCGGGACTAAATAAATGATCTTTCTGATTCTGTATTTATTATTTTTGTCTGAGTTTCAAAGATTAAGTTAAATTTTAAAAATTTCTACAATGCTCCATCTCAGTTTAACTAGGCAGGGTTGAGAAAGGTATACAATGTACCAATCTACTTAATAGCTCTACTTTTTGTAGAAAATAGATATAAATTTCAAAAATTGCATACGTTGTAGAAATTAGATTGTTACCCCGTTGCAAAATATTAACTATTGCAGGCAAGTTAATTAATACGGTCACTAGCGCAACGTTGAAGTTCGACTTTGGCGAACCGATTTTCGACGCCAACTTTTGTAATTGTTACAACAATAATAACATTATTGCAACAATGCAGACATATCAAAGTTGGTGCCCAAAACTGGTTTTAACGTTTTAATTAATTACAATATCAGACACAACCGCTCAAAAATGCGTGTCGCTAGAAACTAAACTTGTATACAAAATTTCAGCTTAATAGGTGGAATATCATCTTTAAAATTGAGTTGCAGATTCCACCCGAACAAATTACATACATACATTGCCAGCCACCGTAAACGCTTACAAGAACAGCAAGAAAGCACAGAAATTTATTTGTAGATAACATGTTGACCAAGTAATCAAATGATTAGGGTATAGACTTCTGTGAAGTGGGGTTCCTGCCAGAATCAGAAGCCAGAGTATACGCCATTGTTGGAGATCACCGTTGCCCGCAGATTGATTCAAAGAGACTTTCGATGTGTTCTTGGGATACAGGAGACCAATGCAGCTTCCACACGTTACCAAAGTTGATCTGGTGTGGACGCTGGGGTGTAATCAATGTCAATCGTTGAGCAACCATGAGCCTGTTTCTATCGGCGAAGATCCGGAGAGCAGGCCAGCCAGAAACAATTCAATCTGGTGATTGTGAATAACCTTTGGACAATACATTGTCACGTGTGGTCACGCATTATTGTTGAAATATGGCTGTGTGAAGCCTGAAGGAAGGACAACTGTGTAGGACATGTAGGTCGGAGATGCTTAGCGCGGTTGGTTTTAAGTACCGTGTGCCTACTAAGAAGTGCGAGTGATGTATACCGACTCAGCATAATACCGGTGCAGCACCAGTGTGGCGGTGCATAACGCAGCTGTTCAGTATCCTCTCTCCACGGTGTCTCCAGACTCGAATCCGACCATCGTGGTGTTTCGAGATGCGTGACTCGTCAGTAAAGACAACTTCATTCATTCTGGCTCCCATCGTTCTTTCATCGCACTATTGGCGGCGGAGACGTCTGTGGTTCTACGTTAAGGGTAGACCAAGCAATGGAAGTCTTGCAGACCACTGTGGTGTAAACGGTATCGAATGTTACGCGCAGACACTGAAAATTGCGTTACAGACTCAATATGTTGTGCTATGGTTCGTGATGTGACTGAGCGATCCGTGCTGCCATGTGCACAATTGCTTGTCCTCACGTAGGAAATTGTGCGCGGAATGAATAAGGATCGACCACGTCGGTCCATCGTACCCTCCACCATCCAACATTCACATAGCCACATTACAATTATTTGGTTCGTGCAACACGACTACTGATTTCCTGAAAGATAATCCACAATCTCGGTAGTACGATACTTCCTTTCGAACTCGGATACTTGATCAAATGCTGATGGCTATTTTTCTGCAGACATAACTGATCATTTTTGAAAAACCACAGAAAACATGTTGCGAACTTGAAATTGTCAGAAATATCCAAGCCTTTAAAAGCGCTTTGAAGGGTGGCGCCACAAACGTGCGGTTTATTATTGATATACGCTGAAATTCTAATCATTTTCATATCTCACCTCCGCTATTGTTGTAAATTTCATGTTGTTGCGTGCTTTCTTCAGGTGTTGCATTTACGGTATTGGCGAATGTCTATATCATACATCGTAAAGTTAAATAAGCTTGTAAGGACGTCTTCTAAGTGACGAAAATGGAGCAATTTGTGTATGTAGTATTTCTCACGATGTATTTCCATATCCTGGAGATGGAAATTTATTTTTATAAGGAGCATAAATAAAGTACTTCTTATGAAATATAAATTTACAAAATAAGTACATTTGATAAAAAAAATATCCAACAGTAAATTATGTTGGAAATTTTCCGATGTAAAATGTCATATTATAGGTTGGTGATCTTGCAACACCCTAATTATGGAGGATAATCGATTTTTTTTTGTATCGACATCACATAATTTTTTTTGTAATTCGAAAATGTCGTGTTTTGAGCTGGATAAGCATCGTTTGCTGGAAAGTTTGTTGAATCATATGCTGAGGCTTCTTTGAGTGGGAGAAGTTGCCGTGAGTGGTTTCATTTGTTTCAGAACGGTGAGTTGACGTTGTAGACACAAAAAGGTAGCGAAAGGTTTTTGGAAAATTATTCCTACCAAAATCATGAACTTGCTCGACTCAAAGCAATTTCACATCATTTAAAATCGTTGATAATGATTCAAAAGCAAGGAAATTGGGTTCCATATGAGCAGAAGTCGAGAAACGTTAGATAACGATTTTGCAGGTGTGAAATGCTGCTTGCCAGGCATCAATGAAAGAATTTTTTTTATTCGTGCAATCACTGGTGGTGAAAATGGATGCACAACGATAACTAAAAGAAGAAATCCTGGCCTTCAACAAACAATGTGCAAAACTCATGTTGTGTGTTCGGCCTTGGATTACTTAGTGTAATTATGAGTCACTCAAACCTAAAGTAACCAATACCGGAGATCTCTGCTGAACACAGTGATGAACCCAACTTTCAAGGAAAACTGCAAAACTACTCCAGAGACGATGAAACTACTCGCGGTAATATTCCTTCGTATATCAAAACATACTTGGAAACTCTCAATTTGGAAATTCTGACCCACTCGCCGTATTCAACAGACACCATTGCTTCGTTCGATTATCACTTGTTCCGATCGATGGTCTTTGGCTTCTCTGAAGCATAAATGTACATCTCGATTTGTATGTACATAAGGTAAACCTTTATCCCTGAAGTGTTTTTAAACTCTCAATAATTGGCGACCCAATATTCAACCAAACTTTTCATCGCCCCCCCTCCATACAATAATAATGTATTAAATTCAATAATACTATAACTTGACGCTGAAGCTATAATACGACTTTAACTGCTTAAGTGCTACCGGCGTATATAAACACATCGAACAGCTAAAGCATTAAATGCAGCCGAACGTATACACACGTCTTTCGGTGAACTGCTATCCATAAATTTATTCTGAAGGCTTTGGAATGCAATGAGGTATGGCAGTGTTTGTGAAGGATTAACTTGTTCAGAAGTTGCTTATTAATTATTTTCCTTCTCCCCAGCCCCATACATCACATATGCACGCTTCGTGGAAAACGGTGGCATTGGGGAGCGAATCGCGTAACTTTTAATCGGCAGTGGAGGGATTTATAATAAACCGTTCAAATTATCATGATAAGTGTTATTTTTTTTATATAAATTTGTATATGACAAGTCCATGTGATTACTATAATTCTTAAACATGTGTAGCAATTGTCAAATTAATTATAAAATACAATGTGTAGTTCTGACACATTTCTAAGTGTATTATATCAGTGTAAATGGGTATTTAATTTTTATTACGTCAGAATGTATATTTTGTTTGCTTATTTTCAGTGAATTAAATTTTTTTAAAAAAATAATATTTTGTTTTGAATTTTCAACGTAGCACCCTCCTGTTGGCCTCCCTGGGGACGCCCACAGTTTGAGGAATGCTGCTTTCTCCGAAGCTCTGTCAGTATCCTACTAGAGGAATGGGAACAATTTAGGATTATCAATGATCAATACTTTGAATAAAACATATTGCACTGTTCTTTCACAATAATGTTCAATTCTATTAAAAAAATAGTTGAAACTTATTTATTCTCCTAATAAGGAATGAATTTACAGGGAAAATAATTATAACTATTTTCGATTGATGTCAAAGGATCTGATCTAAATGAAACATATTTTCAGGCAGAAAAACTCTTCTATTTTTTTTTAGATGTCTGACATTGTACTATAGTTACTCGCTTGTTTATAGAACAGTGGTTTGCAAATGTTTTAAAGCGAAGTCATAAGTGGAACAAAATATGTATAAGGCATCAAATAACCGTTTATATGCATACTTGTGTGCAGGCATGTGTGCGGGGAAAGTTCAACAGTGGTCAGATCAAGACTATCACTCTCAATTAATATATTTCTTAATATTAAATAACATTTCACACGCAATACTGTGTTTTCTATTGCTTCAACAATTAAGGAATATAGAATAATTTTTTTTCTGTAACTCAGTATTAAAGAATTCCTTGACAAGTTATTAACAAGATTCAAGTTTGTGAAAATATTTTCGTTACCAATATACCGTAAGCACTTTATTTTGAATTTCCATGTTTACACTAATATTTAAATTTGAGTTTGGTTGTTTCTGCATATAAATGCCTGCCTAAAAATGCCATTATGTACTTTCACTCCCGTAGAAGTAGCGGTAATTACTTCGCAAAAGAAGTTTGAATGATTGATTATATTTTTTTCTATGTGATTTTTCCTAATGGGGAAAATTAATGGATGCATTGATGGTGATAGATAAATCAATAAATTTCGTGAAGACAAAATGCACTGTAAAGATGACTGTTTGGTCAATTTTAATTTGTTAATAATAATAAATGGAGTTGAAATTCTTAGATTTACTCACAATATAGCACAATACAAAGTGAAAAAATATGTAAATAAACTAAAATAAGAACTCATAAAACTTTAAAAGAATCATTTTCGTGGAACTTTATTTTACCTTTTGCATTTACATCTTTCCTCGTTCATTGTTGATCTTTGGCGAATTTCACAAATTTTACAGACATTATTCTCAGGATAGTACCTAAATCTATCGGGATTCAATTAATGGTCCCTTTGGTGTGGAGTGGTAGTTCGGAGATAGGGTAGCCAACTCAGGTGTCGGCCTTGTTACTTGACCATGACTCAAAATTTACAAGGTCCGTGGTCAGTCGTGTTGCTCTTTATAGTGCGTCAGCAATATAACTCCCATTCACTCAGAATAGTACCAAATAAGGGTTGCCATAGCTCATAAAATATATGGCGATAAATCGTTGGCATATAATTTAAACTTACTACAATAGTAGGTATATCTAATCATAACAGATTGAAACAGTTAAAGTGATAACAAAATGTCCGATTAAGCTAAAAGAGTTAAGTTACATGTTCATTTGTAGGAATAGGGAAAAGAGTTTATTAATGAAACAATTGTACAATTTTAAAAACTTAGAAGACTTCCATACAAGTAGCATTGATTTTCCTCTATAAAGTAAGGTACAGGGAAAGTGATATAGGGTATTTAGATACAAGTTAGTTATTGATATGCTGATCTAACGTTTAATTTTTTTAAATAATGGCCAAATAATCTCTAATAAAATAGATTTATCATGGCCACTGCCAAATTTAGCATGCACCCAATTGCTTATAGTGATCAACATAAATATTTGTAAGGTACTTGTTTCTGTGAATGCAACTTTTTTATATGCAGTCATAAAAAAAGGAAGATTATCCACGTTATAACTGCCACAATTTGCATTGTAGAAGGATGATGATGAATGCCCAGAGGAACCAAACTCATCGAAGGGTTTAGAATACAACCAATCCCTCGGGAACAACCACCCTCACATCAATTTTATTGGCAAAAATCAAAGTTTGTTTAAACAATTCCAACTTTTAGATAAAGAAATAATAAAATATACAAACATATGCACCATAAAGACAAAAAGATGAAAACAGGAAGCATAAATAATTACATTAAAAAAAGCATTGTAGAAGGAAAAATTGGTTTCAATGTGTTGGCTCAAACAGTTCTAGATTATGACGTTAACAGGTTAATTAAAAAGCTTAATTAGTATAGTTGCCAGGCTTTAAAATAGAATATTTTTACCCGGAATCTGTTATTGTTTTTTTTTTGTTCAATTTCTGATTTTTTTTATATTAAAATAAATTTCTTATATCCTAAATTATGTTTGAAAGTTCAGAGTTATGGGGGTTAAATTGTGACCCCATTTATATATCTAAGCATTTGAGGATAAATACAATCTACTTTCTTTTCCAACAAAAGGAAGATATGTTTCCCAATTTATTTTAAAAGAAAAAAAATTAGAAAAAGTATCATTGTTAAGAAAAATTTGAAATGTTTAAAACAGGTAAGAAATACATGATTTGGCAAAAGGACAAAATTTTTTCAATCAAAAATATAAAATTAAAAAAAAATTGAATTTTTAAAAAAATTCAGTGATAAGTTAGGGAAATATGCCAGTTGGTGACAAGCTAGTTATTGCTTGATGACCTTGTAGCAAAGTTTTGGATTCAACACTAGCCCAATCGGAGGACTCATGACGCAAAAATAGAAATCGTCCATGTCATTAGGTTATGCGGCCTGTTAAAGATTCCTAGAGTGCATGTTCAGCTTGGATAATCGGAAAAATAAAAATATCTTAGTTCTAAACATTGTCAGAGTAGATGTCTCCCTCTGGTTAAGAAACTGGGAGTTAAAATTACATTGCAGCTATTGATATCCTCCCATATTGTGCTGCACTAGAGTGATACCAGCTATCTGAAATGTACTAGATATGCAATGGTAATTACCAATCTGCAGTTCCATTTGAAGGAAAAAAAGCATTGGAAATATTCCATTTTGAAATAACGATAACAAAGTGATACTTCGGGGGCTGTATATTATTTATAATTCACTTATTTCCATGTTTCGAAAAGAGAAATAAAAAGTATAACACAATGGTTGTTTTCATAGAAATCTAAATATTGCTCTTAAATTTCTCCCCCAGTATTTCTGGAACAAATCGGATTTGAATTAAGTTTGGAATGTAAAGTATTTAGACAACACTGCTGTCTCTTGTTAAGATTGGATTCCATAAAGGACACATTTTGTGGTAAAAGTTAATTATCTGTGTAAAATTATATTGTTAGACGTTTTACACAGTAACGTTTCCCCCTATTGAGTGATATCAACTTTACCGATATGTTATGAGAATTGCAAAAATTCGTGTGATCTCTTCCTCCCCCCCCTTTTACTTGATTTATCTTTAATAAGCAGAATTTTGGGAATGTACCTCAATCATTAATATCTATTGATAACACACTTTCATTTATTTTTATGAGACCATTAGTTGGAACTTATTTACCTTTATATAAGGAAACATTATTTTCTATTTAATATTTTACACCTATTCAGGGACCGAAGTAGATGTTCTATCACTCATGACTGATATTCATTATGTATAGAAGTAGAATATTATGATAAAATTTATTTTATGTAATAAATTTCTTAGAATCATTATTATAACACCTTTTCATTCAGAATATTTACAATGGTTGATAGAACATATCAATTAGTTTTTAAGTGGATAGTAGATGGTTTGAACTTCAAAAATAATAATAGTAATTATTATTACTATTAGTAATTATTTTTGTTGTTCTGAATTTTACACAATAGCTATATGAAAATAATTGTTAATCCTCTCAATGGATAATAAAATATAAGTGTTTAACGTTGTTGTATAGTCATAAATAATAGAGCACTATGAATAACTCCTTCATTTCTCATTACAGTTAGATTGCAGTAGTACTAATGGTGATGTAAAGGGCGCTAAAACAGTTTTAAATGATAAAATTAAATTCCATAGTTAATAGGTAAAATTATAATGATGTTGTTTCAAGATTAGGTGAAAATGGGTATCAATATAAAACTATAGAACGTGACATTAAGTAAATTAAATTGATAAATTCGGGGTTGGATTTAATGTAGTCCCTTTAGTGTAACCATTACTTAATCATTTAACTTGATTACATACAGATAACACGTCATTAACAAAAAAATAAAGGGTAAAGAAAATGGACGATTTTTCAAAGAGTCTTTAGGGACAAGTTGTTGATGATAGAGGAAGACCTTTAGTGACCTTGAGGGTGCTTGGGTGCAGTGTTATTTGAACTGGCGACCTTCGGGTCCGCATCTATGCCGGGCACACATTAGAGGACTGAGAACAAAAGAATCCATATGCAGCCCAAATGTTAAGGACTTTTTATTCCTGTCCTTTGTTGTTCACAACTATTAGAAAGAGGCACCACTGCAAAAATATATTCTTTTCTCACCTGACCTATACGACAGTTGTGGTTCCTAGAAGTACACTTCTGTTGGTTGGTACAGTCAGTTTTAGTTACGACAAGTAAGATTACAATATCGTAAATTTCATTCAGATTTGATTGTTTGATCAAAGATATTCCAGGAAAACCGGTTAAGGTAACTCCGTCTTATTTTCCTCATATTTTAACGCCGCATTATGATTGGATCGATTTTCAAGGTTTATAAGCTAGTATACATTACATAAAGCTTATTATAATTTCAAAATTTATATGTACTGAAGTACTTGCGGAAAACGTCAAAAATTTTGAATTTTGGTACTTCATATTGAAAAATTCCAAATACTCTCATATGTTTAGAACATTGGTATTAGTCACAATTCACCGTTTTTTCATGTTTTATTTATTTTTTTAATAAGTGTTATTTTCTAAATATTACTAATAATTTCATTTATTCAAATGTTTTAAGAAGTTGAATATTTTTTTTTATCTCTGCTCGGATTTAAAATTTCTTTTGAAAAGTGTTGAACAGAAAATGCTTTATTATGAAATATATGATCATCTCTTTTTTGGAACTAAGAGGTCCTATCTTTATATCCCTTATAACCCGAAAAATTTATAGAATAAATTTACAAAGTTTAAATTTAGGTTAATTGTGAAAACTGTTTTAGAAAAATGAAAACAAAAATTCAAAAGTAGAATATGTTAAAATGAAACGAAAAATATGAAATATTGTCTTAATGTCTCAAAATATGTTTTCTTGTTAAACGATAATTTTTTAAATAACTTTAACTATTAGTGACTTTCGAAATATATATTATTAAAAGTTTATAAGCACAACTATTACAATATTATGATGTTTCCCAGGGTAGAAGATCTTGACATCCTCTTATGTAATCAACATTTTAATATGTTGAAGGGCCACGTGCTGATTATGATCATGAACTCGTGGCTGGTGTCACAGTTCA